>CAJQZJ010000545.1:902254-945905 GCA_907164525.1 Lophiomys imhausi
AAAAAAATTATCCATCCTGTCTACATATCTTTGGAGAGACACCTATAGTGTCATTACTGCCTTTTTTCGTAAAGGTATTCCTAAACTGAGAAAAAGACTATGAAGAACACAAACCACTCCCAGCCTAACATCTACCAGAAGAAACCTATCATTGCTCCTATTATTTTCAGTCCACAGAATCTCTAAGACAAAGCACTAGCCATATAACTCCCACCAGCAAAAATATGTGAAGCACAAACAACAGTCAGCCAAGTCTGGAGAATACCTCATCACAGTAAGGAGAATGACAACTGAAGTCACAGGATCAGGAGTAGAACCAAATCTGAGACCTGGGGGTAGTGCTATCGTCTTCATTTCCTTCTATTCTCTTCCACCCAAAAGTTACTCCCTCAGATAAATAGATTATTTGGGGTGTGGGTGTGTACAATAGTTTTATGAGGTATAATAAATACTAGAGACACAGAAAATGCTATTTGGGGGTCTCAGTTGGAATCACAAGGAAGCATGTGAAGTCAACATTTTCTTTCGTAGAAAATGGGAAAATTCAATTGGAATTATCTGTTTTACCGCACAGAAATCCAGGTGACAAAGTATCCAATGTGGAATAACCACGATTTAAAAAGAAAAAAAAAAAGTGTGAGAGATTTGAGCCTGATAAAGGAAAAGAAATTACAAAACTAAAGTTCATACAATGTTACCAGAGTAGTTAGCAGTACAGCAGATCTGTCACCTAAATGTTAGGTCTACAATGACTTGGCTCTCCAGCTTTTCCAAAAGCACTTATCCTGCTTTAGAATCCCAAGAGCTGCACATGTCCATCAGAGTTCAGCAAACAAGCACCATGAACCCATAGGCTCCACTGTTCTGTGACACTTTCAGAACGGTGTCCTTCTACAGGACCACAAAACTAGTTCCCGTATCTGAAAATGCAGTATACAACTGTTTGCGCGGCATTTAGCCCAAATCAAAAGCAAAGAAAGCATCATGCTGAAGACCACTAGGTAAGAACAGCAGCACAGGTGAAGAGTTCAGGACGAGCACTCTCCTGCTTCAAGGTGAACTGAAGCTGCAGATCACCAGTTCCAGCTCTAATCTGACACCCACCCCAGATCACATTGTGGCTACCAAGTAACTGTACCCAAACTCAACTGACCTTTCAGGGCTCAGGGAAGTGACTTTTTTTTATTATATGGCACAGTTTGGCACAGTTACGGTTTTTGTTTTGGGGGTACTTTCATATTGTCCAAGAATAGTATATCTTTTTTTCCTTTTTTTTTTTTTTTTTTTAAAAAACAGATGGCCAAACCAGGACATATACTAAAAAAAAAAAAAGGAAAGTTACTTACCTGAGCCCTAACATCCCAGCTACCATGGAATCCTGTTGGAGCTGGTCTACAGAAGCAAGGTGTATTCTGGGGAGTCACATGTCACATCAAAGCAGGAACTGGTGAGTCTGTATTTTTATGGAGCCTAAAACAAAGAAAATCGTAAGTTGAAAGTCCCCATTGAGCTGCACCTTTTTCCCAAGGCTTTTTGGGACATTCTGAAGATAACATAGACAAAGTACTATGTTACTTCCCAGCTCATCTAGTTAGAAGCAAAGAATAAACTGCAAACTACTGCCATGTAGCAAAGAATGCTAAAGTAAAAAGATTTATGCTTGTCAGAGTTGACACTATCAGAGGTCTTGACACCTCTGGGGGATGCTTTGAAACTACAAGTGGTGATTTCTGGTGAGTATTTCTTCCACCACATCCTACAGAAAGAGTCAAGGGTAGAAAGTGTTCAACAGTATGTGACATCAAAAAACAAAAGCAAAACAAAACATCACCTCAAAAGGAACACACCAAATCCAGAAGCAAAGTCTCTCTTCTGCTTCCAGCAAAGCTGCAAGGAACTGCTCTAACATCACACAAAGGGGTTTTCACCTTGAGATAAAAGACAAAAAGCACCAGGAGAGCCAAAGCCATCATCCAAACTATAGAAGTCCATCTCTAACCAATTACTTTAAGCCTCTCAGATCAGTAAATCTCAACGTCTATAACACAATGAGTTGATAGTTGCTTTGATTTTTTTTGTTATAGTTTTTCTTTAAAAAGTTTTTTTTGAAATTTTATTTATTTTTATTTTATGTGTATGAACATTTGCATGAATGCATGCAGTGCTTGCTGAGGCCACAAGAGGTCACAGGATCCCCTGGAACTGGAATTGTATAGATCACTGTGAGCCTCTATGAAGGTAGTGGAAATTGAAGCCAGTGCTCTTAACCGCTGAGCCATCTCTCTAGCACTGTTGTTGCTTTTTGAGGCAGTTTTGTTATGTACTTCAGGTTGTCTGCAAACTCAGATCTTCCTGCTTCAGCCTCTCTTGTTTTTGAATACATGTTCAAATAAGGCTGTTGCCATCAAGCTAACCACTGTTTCTTTGTTAAAACCTAAATTGCCCCAAGTTAGCTAATTTCAGACACCTGACTCTCCCTGCAATCACACTTCTTTTTTTGTGTGTGGTTTTTCGAGACAGGGTTTCTCTGTGTATCCCTGGCTGTCCTGGACTCACTTTGTAGACCAGGTTGGCCTTGAACTCACAGAGATCCACCTGCCTCTGCCTCCAGAGTGCTGGGATCAAAGGCGTGCGCCACCATGCCTGGCTAACATTTTTATCTTTACACTGAAAGAAAAGTTCACATTATATAACTTAAGACTATTATAATCACTCATGGGGTCAAATCCAGAGGAGGGTAACAACAACCAAGTCCCTGGCAGCTGTATGCCAGTTCTCTAGATGATGCCTACAGTTATTTTTAAGGCTCAGTAAAAACTCTTAATTCACACAATTTCCTTAAATCATAGAATTTAGTCATGGAAGACTTTGAAATTCCCAAGCTAATATTTTTTGGATAACCACTTAATAAAAAATCAAACCAGTACCTTGTTTAGGAGGGCCAGCAAAGTCACAACTTCTCAAGACCACAGTTTTACCTACCTGCAATTTTATTGTCTTATTTCTTGTAGTGTTGGAACTAAAATCAGTGCCTTGCACATGTGAAGCAAATGTTTTACTACTACGTCATATATCTTTAGCCCTTACTTCATTGGGAACTGAACTAAGATTTTTTCTAAGCTCTTAAAAAGTTTGAGATTCCATGAGAAAAAAAAGCTAAACATGCCGGGCGGTGGTGGCGCACGCCTTTAATCCCAGCACTTGGGAGGCAGAGGCAGGCGGATCTTTGTGAGTTCGAGGCCAGCCTGGTCTACAAAGTGAGTCCAGGACAGCCAAGGATACACAGAGAAACCCTGTCTCGAAAAACCAAAAAAAAAAAAAAAAAAAAAAAGCTAAACATGAGTACAATTAGGTGAAAATCCAACAAAAATGTTCATACTATAACACCTCCAGCTCTTAGGAAAGGAAGATAAGCAGACTTTTACTAAGGCTTGGCCAGTAACAAGAGTCTAGATATCTACAGTACCAGCAAAGAGCTACACTAGGTAAACAGACACTCATATGCTAGCAGAGAGCCCAGAAGGTAAAAAGGCCAAGGTTTACTCCGGTCATACTGTCCCCTCTTTAATATGGGAGTAGGCATGTCTGCCTTCTCTGAGTCTAGCTACCACTCAGTCACCCCATACACTATATCTCTCATGAAAGTGGTCAAATCAAGTGTTTAAACCATCACACACAAATCAAACTTTCAAAGGAAAATGTTCCTTGGAAGAGAAAGGCAGAAGAGAATTGTGGAAAGCAGACACCTTCTCTATAAGCCTGACAAGGAGGGGGCTACTGACAGTGGTCCTCCCTGAAATGATGAGTAGCTGTGGTGCTCTGACTGGACAACAGCAAAGTGACTACAAAAGGCTGTGATGGACCCTGAAGACAATGTCCTTCCCTTGGAAGAACAACAATATTCTTTTTTTTCCTTTGTTTTTTTTGAGACAGGGTTTCCCTGTGTATCCCTGACTGTCCTGGAACTCATTCTGTAGACCAGGCTGGCCTTGAACTCACAGAGATCCACCTGCCTCTGCCTCCCAAGTGCTGGGATTAAAGGCGTGCAACACTACCCTCCCCCAAATAATAGTATTCTTTACCCAACGAAGATTGTTTCTGTCAGCCACATGGCCTGGTCTGCACAGATGTTACTAAAGTAGGTGATGAAAATGAAGTACACTGCCACACTATAAACACTGATTACTACAGATGTCATTTGTCCATACTTTTATGCTTCCCAGATGTAGCTCATCCTAAAGTAAACTACTCTTAGCCAATTAAAAAATTCCCACTGAATGACCTGTTTTGTGGGACTCCTATCAGATAGAAGGAGCAGGGTTCTTTCTGACACTTTTGCCTGCTTTTGGGACCCTTTCCTCTTACTGGGCTGCCTTAACATGAGGGGATGTGCCTAGTTTTATTTCAACTTGATATGCCATGTTTGGTTGATATCCATGGGAGGCCTACCCTTTTCTGAAGGGAATGGGAGGACGAGAAGGAGAGGGAGGGGAAACTTCTGTTAAAAGATTACCACTACATTTACCTTTAGAAAAGATAACAGGTTTCAGGACACATCATTTACCATGCAAATAAAACTAACCAGTTTACTACTGCCGTACTGTATTCTAGGTTAAAAAACAAAAACTTCTCAGGAATGCTTGGGTGGAGTTGGAGCACTGGCACATAGAATTTAGCTGGTTTTTTCTTTCAAACGCCATAGCTTTGCCTCCCTGTCCCCAGTAGATTAGGCTTCATAGAAGCAGATCAGGCAGAGGGAACAACACTATCTGGAAAATACAAACAGAGATTGCAAAAATGTATCATAACCTTCCAAAATCTTTGTGCTCTATGCAATGCCCCAGATGTACCTCAGGATTCAAACAGCACAAAAGACAGAGTAAAAGGCTAGGGATGTAGAGTGATTACCTAGCATGCATGAGGTCCTGCCTTCGACCACCAGTATAACAACAACATGATAACCGCTACACTACAGAACCACGTATATAATAACAACAAAAAGAAAGGGAGGGAGGGAGAGAAAAATCCTCAGAGTACAATTGACTACATTATGCTTTTTTTGTTGTTTTTTTGAGACAAAGTTTCTTTGTGTAACAGCCCTGGCTGTTCAGGACTCACTCTATAGACAAGGCTGACCTTGAACTCACAGAGAACCTCCTGCCTCTGCCTCCCAAGTGCTGGGATTAAAGGCGTGCGCCACCACACCCAGCAATTATGCTTTCCTAAGTGAAACAGGGTCCTGCTACTGTAGCTTTAAAGCATTCAAGGCATATTCTCATGGAAAGGAAACAGGAATATGTGACAGATCAATACTAGCAAGAAAGCAATAAAATTTCTTAAAACTTAGGACATGCTAACATTAGATATCACCAGGCACTCTGAATGGAAACTGTATTCTAGAAGTTGCTTATGCTGTTTAGAGAGCTATGGGTACAACAAATAGCTAACTGGAGGGGTACCTGAGGAAGCAAACATGTTTCAGAATGTGAAAACAAAGTAAAGATTGCAACTGTGAGCTCAGGCTCAGACGTGTAAACCTTGGAATCTTTGACAAGCAAGATTTGGGTGTGTTGATCAGTCACTTGGCTGCCCTGCCATGACTGGGTCATGTGCATTAACTCACTTTAGATCATTTGTACTTCTAAACTGTTTGGATTCTTTAAGGTTCTGACATACACAGGTAAGAAAATAAAAGCAAGTGTTTCCTAGGTTTTTTGAGTATAATTTGAATTTTAAAACAAACAAAAACAAAACCCCATAAATCTATTTTTCCAAATCCTTGGTGGAAATTCCCCAAAGGCCTAAACAATACAGACTTTATCTTTTTATAGAGAGCTGACATATTTCAACGGACCCAAGAAGTCAGTTTAATCATGTTATTAATTGAAACTGCTGATATTCACATACAATTCCAACAAACTCAAAATTCTCCTCTATAGTAGTAATTACCTATTAGTGCAATTTTATTAACCAGGCCCAAATTGACTTCATTTACATAGTATAACAAAATACCTAGAACTTGTGAGAATCCTACAATATCTCAATCACTTAGCAGTATAAATTAGTACATTCTGTTTCATGATCACCATCAACCACCCTGTATTTATTTTATCCTATTGTCGCACCGTTTGGGGGTAATGATTCCTAACACTGGAGACAACACGCAAATGGCTCAACAGAGCCCATTTGTGTTCCTGGAAAAATAACCAGAAGCACATATCTGCCTGACCATGAGTCAGGAAATATCAATTTTGTGGTGGAGCCCATTTTTGTTCTGATCAACCCATACCGGAGCACAGAAGAAATTAGCAGAGCTATTCCCTAACAAGCTTTGCCCTTCGGGGGTCCATACTTAGCAAGTCATACAGGGCCTTTCTTGTGAGAGCAATCTTTTTAGACTCCATGACTTTAAACCTTTAGTGCAACCTCAGAAAAGTCACCTGCGTTTTATTTTAAGTGATTCGGCCATAATTACATTAAAAAGAGAATGAACTTTCAGAGATAATCGGCAGGAGTAACTGCGATGTGATGAACTCGCCCCATCTGGCACTGGCGATCCTGAGAGCTCCAGGACGAAGAGAGCCGTTACAACGTCCCATTCCACTTATGTAACTGGATGATCGCTGGCGAAGGGGGGGGGGGGGAGACGCTCATATTCCGAAGCCACAGTACAGCATCCCCAAAGAACCAGAACACCCTGCGGGCATGGTCTCACCGAAGAGCTTCAGGTGCTAAGGAACGCACTGTCCCTTGCCCACGGTTCCTGATGAGAATTACAACCATCTCTTTATGATGAGTTGCAGGACCCAGGACCATAATGTCTACTCCTTTTTGTGGGTGGACAATAACCCCCACCTACTTGTTCCTGCCAAATGGGAACGGAACTGGTGGATCGACTCGCTTACAGAGGGGGCAAAAAGTCATGGAAAGGGTGAGGAGGATGGGGGAGGAAAGCCCGGAGATGGGGGAAAGAGCTCAGAAGCCCTTGTGGCGCACTCTCCCAACGGGAGGTGGACTGCGCACGCGCGCCAGTAAGTGTGTGTGTCGGGTTGGGGGGGAGCGAGTAACAGGAGAGGGGGCGCGAGAAGGAGAGGGGACAGCGAGATCCAGGGAGAGGCCAGGACCGCGGGCGCGCTACGGTGCCGCGGTCCCAAGCCCCAAGAAGGGCAGGAGCGCGCGCAGCCCCAACTGGCAAAGCCCAGACAAGGGCGCCCAGCACGGCTGAGGCCCAGGATGCGCACAGATGGGGCGGGCAGCGGGAGGGCGTCATTCGAAGGTGGCTCCAGGGAGATTGCGCTGAGGACGGTCGCTCGCGACTGCGGGTGATGAGTGGAGGAGAAAGGGAAAGGGAGGATAGAGAAGAGGGACGCCATCCGCCAGCCTCGTCGCCGGACCCCGCGGGCCCCTCCCGTGCCACGTCCCGCCCCTACCCCCCGCCCCCAGGCAAGGGTCCCAGCCCGCGGCCTTAGCGCTCCCACTCACAGTCTCTCCTCCTCGCTTCCTCCTCCTCCTCCGCTCGGCGCGGCGGCGGCAGCTGCGGTGGCGGTGGCGGCGGCGGTGGTGGTGGCGGCGGCGGCAGCCATTTTCCGGACGGCTTTTACCACAGCCCTCTCTCCGAGAGGAGCAAGCGCGCGCGCAACCGATGCCGGGACCCCGCACGGCCGACGTCGCGCCCCGCCCTCCCGGCCAGCCTGGGCGCTGCTGCACCTGCGCGCCCGCGCCCCACCTCCGGCGCTTTGTCGAGCCTGTCCTCCATTGGCTGTGGCGCCCAGGCTGAGGCGGAGCCTTAGCGGTGACGCCCTCAATTGGCAGGAGTTCCTGTCTGTTTAGGCCAGGAAAAAGGGGGCGGATCCCATTCAGCTGCGGATTGGTGGCAGTCGACTGTCATTTGGAGAAAAGAGGCGGCTAGGGCACAGAGGGGCCGGTTTTGTGGGCAGCTTTTGAATAATAAGGATTAATGGGGCCCTTGTGGATGCTGGCGCTTAAGAAAGCCTAGGTGCTTGGCGCCTATCAGAGCCGCCCTGCCGAACATTTGACCCTCTATCCGCAAGCGCGTCGGTTACACTGTAATAAGCTTTTGAGTGCACTACCATTTTCTTAGTATCATCATTTTCAGTAGAAGCAACAAAGTTGCCTGCCGAGGAACCTGACATTGTTCCAAGCCAAGGTACTTGTTTTAGAGGGCCTACTCATTGTATTATTCCACTTAATTGCCAGGTGTCATACTCAGGACTGGCAGTAAAATCAGCATACCAAACCCTGGTCTTTGCAGACTTCTACCGAGGGAAGATGTCACGTGCCAAACACATATGAGATCTGTCATTGTTGGATCAGATGGTTTGATAAAAGACAGTGAGCCCAAAGGAAGCAGCACGACTTTGAAGATGTAATTTGAGACTTGAGACCCAGCAATCTGGCTTTAAGGGTATGAGGGAAGGTTTAGTTAATAAGGTGTCAGGTTTGTCAAAACAACCTTACCCTGATACCAATCATCATCATCATCTAATGCTCCCTGTGCTAACCGTATGCTCAACTAGAGACTTTTTGATCCAAATTTAGCTCCCTCTCCTCCATTTATTTACTAGGCACTGTTTTAGCAGTGAACAAGGATACAAACTAGAGTAGGAAGAATCATATTAAGCATATAAGTAACTAGAACTTAAAATTTTACATAGAGATAAATACTTTAAAATAGATAAGGTAACGGTGAAAGGAGTGCTATTTAGATACTCTCTGGGTTTTGCCCTCATGTCATCCCCCAATATGGGTAACTGGGGAAAACATCCCAGGCAAGTTTAAAGACCCTAAGGAAGGACTGTAATGCCTCACCAAGGAGGCCTGTGTGACTGGAGAAAGGCAGCCTAGGTCATCAAGAGAGCTGAGAGATTATTTTGAGATGAGAAGCCCTGTATAGATATTTGAGTCACTAACTGACATCATAAAACCTATGCTGCAGGTGGAGAATGGAGAACTGGCTGTGATGGACACTAGGACTAAGGCCAAGAGGCCAGTCCAGAGGTCCTGGCAATAGTTGGAGAGATGATTGCCACTCTATGTCTTCTGGCAGGGAGTTCCCAGTTTGGTCCTGTATCAGGCTGGAAATGCATGCTCCTCCATTGAAAGGTCTGAGCTAGGTTGGTCCAGTCAAAAAAGGGTAAAAGACAGGCTGGGATATCCATACCCTCAGAATGTCCAGGCTAGGCAGAAGAGGCAGGAGAAAAATTTATTTTCACTGCCAAATGTTACAGTTCTCTTAGCTAAACTGCCAGTGCGAGGCTGGGCAGCATCAAGGAGCCTGGAGCTCCTAGAGCCAGACCTGGTGGACAGGTGGGTGGTTGGGGGAGAAACAGCAGAAGCTCAGAATCTATCTGTGGGCTTCAGAGGTAGCCACTGGTGTGACTGGCTGTGGTAATCAAGACACAAGCCTGGTTAGGTGGCCAGCGGCAGCAAGGCAGGAGCATGTGTCCCGAGCAGGCCTAGTGAGGCCAGAGGTGGTGAATTCTTCATGGAAGGAAGTGAGTTTCCTTCCCAACCCCAAAATAAACAACCAAGTCTCAGATAGTCATGGTGGAGGCATGGAGAAATAGTTCATTTTGTGAATCAGGGACATTATAAATCTTTGAGCAGTGGGGAGGGGTTTTGGAGGTGAATATATTTGATTCACTGGGTATGGTCCTATCAGAAGAAAGGAAACAAAGTACCTAATTATCCCATGGGAAGTGGATTTGGGGGAAAAACTCCAGGTTCACTGGACAGGTTTCTTATCAGGAGAGGGTTGGGCTATGTGACACTCCTTACTTAGAGGATGTGCACGTTCCTCAGATCAGGCAGAGGTAGGGATTCTGCTGAAAAAAGGGAGTCTGTCATTTTAGCACTGAGCTCAGAGGCTTTCCAGAAATGCCAGACTTCAACCTTACCAGCAGAAATTCCCCACAGATGATGATAACTTTAACTAGGGCAGAAGCAGTTGAATTCTGATAAGTTGTGATATTTAAAATGTATGTTCAAAATTGAGCTCAAAGTATTGGATATCAGATGGAAAGAAAGAAGAAAACAAGGATGATGGCTGAGTTTGGGGCAGGATCACCCCAGTGAATATTTTTTACTATAATGGGGAAAACTAAAGGATTCTCAGCATCCACAAGGCCACTCAAAACCATCTGTAATTTTAGTCTCAGGGAATCTGGTGCCCTTTTCTGACCACTGTGAGCACCAGGCACACATGTGGTACACATACATACACACAGGCAAAACGCTTATATACATAAAATAGATAAATATAAAAAAATTAACTGGGTGTAATTACAGAGTAAAAAAAAATTAGCAGAGTGTAATAACAGTGTGTGTGTGTGTGTATGCATATACGACTGTGATGTGTGAGTGATAAGCATGTGAATGGGGTGTGACCATGCAGGTATTTACATATGCAAAGGTCAGAGGAGAATATAGGGTGTCCTGCTCTATCACTCTCTACCTGCTTGAGAAAACATCTCCCACTGAAACTCTAAGTACACTGACAGTCAACAAGTCCCAAAAATCCTCCTGTGTGTGACTAACCCCCCTCCCCAGCAGTACTGGGGTTTCATGTTCATGTGTGGCCACACCTGGCTTTTTAATGTAAGTCCTGGAGACTGAGACCTGAACTCAAGTCCTCATATTTGTACAGAAAGTGCTCTTATGCTCTAGCTCCTAGTAAGATTTTAAGAAAGATTTATGTATTTTATGTTATATGAGTACTGATTGTACATGTGCAGGCCAGAAGAAGGCATCAGATCCTGTTATAGATGGTTGTGAGCTACCATGTGGTTGCTGGGAACTGAACTCAGGACCTTTAGAAGAGCAGCCAGTGCTCTTATCCACTGAGTCACCTCTCCAGCTTAAAATTTTGAAAAAAAAAAAAACAAATTTATAAAGTATTGTGAGTAAACTTGAAGACATAAATGATAGAAAAGTACAGCTTACCAAACTAACTATATAAATAAAAAGTCTGGATAGAGTCTCATAATCTCAAAGAAAATGTGTTTAATACCCTACCTTCAAAAACAAAGAATCATACAAAAATAAAGCAGGTTAGATGCTTTACCAGATGAATTCTACCAGTGTTTAATTGTGAGCAGGTTGAATTATATATAGAAAAGTAAGAACTTTGGTCACATTTATCTTATTAAAATGAAATAGCTACTATATAATAATAACATGAGAAATGTATGACATAAGTTATGAAAATAAATGTGAGAATTGAGTAGTTTTTAAAGATTTGTTTTTATGTGTGTGTGCCATGTATGTGGCAGGTGCCTTCAGAGGCCAGAAGATGGCATCAGACCTCTGGACCTGAGTTACAAACAGTTGTGAGCCACTGAACATTGAAACAAGTAGCTTTTATTATTATATTATACAATCTACTTATTTTACTATACTTAATACCTTAACCTCCCTTCCACCCCTTCTTCCTCCCAACCCCCAACACTAGATGGGAAAGAAAGAGGTTAAAGGTGAAAGGGGGCATAATTCTCTTTGGGCTACTTCCTGCTGGTTGGGTTCTTTGGGGGTATTAGCAGTCTCAGTAGAACTCCAGCAAACCAGGAGATGGCAGTAGGAAGAACAAGCAGCAGTTTGAGGGAGCACCAGCAACTGGGAGAGCAGCAACTGCTTTCTACCTTGTAGCCTTTTCTCTTCTTTGTAGCCCCTTTTCTCCTACTTCTTTGTAGAGCCCCTTTTATCTTTGAAGCTACCTTCTCGGGGGCCTTGGCTTTTTCTTTGTAAAGCCCCCTTCTCCTTGGGGCTCTGGCTTTTTATTCCTCTTCTCCCAAATCCTCAGAGTTTACATGCTACATCTGGCTAAGCCTTCCCCCCCAGCTCATGAGACAGTTAATACTTTATACCTGTGTCTAAAGCAGCCGCACACCTCGGATTAAACAAAAACATTATCATAATTGGTTATTTTAATAAACTCATAGCACATTTCCCCCTTTTAGTTCAAAAATTATATACATATATGTTACATATAATAGATTTGTATCATATCTATCAAGAATTATATTTACAATGTCCAGTCTATTTGTATTTAGCAACCTTTGAGAAAACATCTATTATCTATACCCAACTTAGAGTTCTGTACCTATATCATTTTCTATTTTTATTTGCATTTATCAATCTATAATCTTTTAGATCTAAAACATTTCTTAAATCCTATACAACTAAGCTTAGTTGTAAGATTATAGTTATTTAGGTTTCAACCCCATCAGCAACTTTAGAAGGAAATTAAATTATTACCTAAGTATGAAGGAAGAGTAGAGCAAGCAACTTCCAAAACTATAGTAATGACAGAAGTTGCTGGCTACAGTCACCCATGGTTTCTCTGTGGCATTGGGGCATCAAGTCTCAGCCTATTGACCCAGAATATCTGACAAACTTTTCTGTGAAGCAGAAATATTAAAGGCCTGGCCTACCTTATCTCTGTAACGTTGGTCAGTCGACTTTTCAGTGTCCTGCTTGTTCACAGATTGGACAGACAGCCTGCTGTCAGCAGTTTTTTTGTCCAGTGACTATCTTGCCACAATTGTTTCTTTAATGCCCATCATCTTTTATATTCAGGGTGCTGCCACGAGCAGATGTCTCTCTGTCAGAAAAACCTTTTCTTATTAAAACATCTTAAATGCCATTTTCTATAGGTCTCTGAGGTTTTTGAAAACCATTTATTATCTGTCTATCTAAATAGACAAACACTGATCATTTTTTATCTATGTACTATCTACTTAACTTCAAAAACATATGCAAGAGACTAAATACAACATATTTCTGCAATTAACTAAACTAATATCTAACAAAACTATAAGTCCTTAAATTCTATACAGTTTTCAATAGTAGCTTTCAAATGGAGTGGTACTAAAAATTGCATTTTTAAATGAGTCACAAAGGCATTTTCAATGAATTAAATACTTTTGTATCAGTAGTTGTTTTTTGTTTTTTGGGGGTTTTTTGTCTTTTTTTTTATAACTTCATAACTCTCGGCTGTTCTATCTTGGTAACAAATCTCAAGGGCTCACACATTTTGCTGTGGGGCCTCGAGGTAGGACCCCAAAGTTTCTTCCTGACTGCAAAAGATTGCCTTGCATGTCACTCTTGGACTATATTTATTTGTCCAATGCCAACCTCTCCCCAAAAGTTTGCAAATTCCAGAAAATCTCGACTTTCTGCCACTAGAAACCATTGTGTGCTGTTACTGTGTTTCCCAGAGTTAACACGAAGGCCATTTTGACATCTGACTTGAAAAGTACCATATTTCTCACCATGCTGGACATTTTGGTCTCGGAGGCTATTAGCCTTACAATTTCTTTGTAAATGACCAAACTTAGCACAATTAAAACAGTGAGTGTGAGCCGGGCGGTGGTGGCGCACGCCTTTAATCCCAGCACTTGGGAGGCAGAGGCAGGTGGATCTCTGTGAATTTGAGGCCAGCCTGGTCTACAAAGCGAGTCCAGGACAGCCAGAGCTGTTATACAAAGAAACCCTGTCTCGAAAAAGCAAAAAAACAAAAAACAAAAACCAGTGAGTGTGTTGATACCTGAGGCTTTTGGTGGTTATTGGGAAAGCTAATGGTGGTAATCTCTAAACCCCAGGATGCTCCTCTGGGGGCAAAGTTAGCTTGAGATTAACCTTTCTCTCTGAACAGGCCGTTTCTCTTTCACCAGATCTAAACCTGTATGTTCTCTCTCCATCTCTTTTTGCTTTCTAAGCCCTTCCACTTAAATTTGCAAACTCTGTAATTGCATAGTCATTTCTGCAATCCTCTTATCATACCCCTCCTTATCCATTTGGGATTTTTCAAATTGTTCAAGCATTCTTCCCATCTTTTTTGAAATATCATACAGGAGGAAAAACAACAACATATAAAAAAATCCACTCTGAGCACAAAGCAGGAGAGGACCCAGTGGCAGCAGCTGTTATAAGCCTTTGCTAACTTCCTGAAATACACTTCAAATCCTGCCATCTCCTCCACAGCATTAGATACAAAATTAGCCACTTGTAACAAGGTGGCTTTCATTATTATTTTTGTACTATACTTAATTTATTTAACTGTACTTAATACCTTATGCTTCCCTTCCACCCTTTGTTCCTCCCAACCCCCCAACACTAGGTGGGAGAGAAAGAAGGTTAAAGGTGAAAGGGGGCATAGTTCTCTTTAGGCAACTTCCTGCTGATTAGGGTCGTTGGGTTCTTTGGGGGTAATACCAGTCTCAGTAGAAGTCCAGCAAACCAGGAGACACCAACAGAAAGAACAAGCAGCAGTTTGGAGGACCAACAGTAACTGGGAGAGCAACAACCTCTTTTTTCTTTGTAGCCCTTTCTCTTCTTCTACTTCTTTGTAGAGCCCCCTTCTCCTGGGGATTCTGGCATTAGTTTCCTCTCTTAAGTCCTCTGAGTTAAACTTGCTCAGCTGGTTAACACATGTTCCTGTAGCGCATGAGACAGTTAATACTTTACTTTAATACTTTAAGCAGCCTCACACCTGAGATTAAACAAAAACATTCTCATAATTGGTTATTTTAATAAACTCATACCACAGAACAAAAGTGCTAGGATCTGAACTAGAGTCCTCTGAAAGAGCAACAAGCCACTTCTTCAGTCCCACCAGGTTAAGTTTTATTCTAAGACTATAAGAATGGTTTAAAATTAGAAATCAATTACAATTTTAAGAACAAATCATGTGATTATTCCAATACATGCAGGAAAAAGCATTTGATAAAATTCTGTACCTACTTCTGATTTTAAAAACACCATACAGAACTATAACTATAACTTCCTTAATTTGATCAAAGATATCTATAAAACTTAAAAGAAACATGATATTTGATTGGGAGCAAAGCAAGAAACAGAGCAAGACCTATGTTGCATTATCATTCACATAAAATATATTGTTTCCATACTACAATCTCATAATTTGCTGTTCACTTTGAGGGAAAATGGCTATTAATCTAAGTTTAGTGTTAGTGTACAGGGATGTAAACCTAGCCAGTAATAAAATGTTGCCAAATATAATGTGAGGGTTAAAGCCTAGAAATAAAATTACTAAGAAATGTAAATAACTGGGTCTCTGAGACAGCTCATCAGGTAAAAGGACTGGCTGCCTAATAACCTAAGTGACACCTAGAACCCACATCATGGAGGAAGAAAACTGATTCTTGAGAAAGTTGTCCTGGAAATCCACACACTGTGGCTTATATGTATACACACACAATAATGAATACATGTAATAAAAATGTTTAAAGAAATGTAAAAACCCACCAGGTGTGGTGCTACATGCCTTTAATCCTAGCATTCCTGAGACAGAGGCAGGTAGATTTCCGAGTTCTAGAACAGCCTGGAACTCGGAAATCTACCTGCCTCTGTGTAGCCCTCTACACAGAGAAATCGTGTCTTGAAAAACCAAAAATAAATAAATAAGTCTAAAAGTTTTTATGGGTGGTAACAAGTTAAGCCTCCATTGAGAAGAGTAACTTAAACAAGAAACCAAGACATTTTTGGAATTCTGTGAAGAGAACCTTAAGTTCCTTAAGTTAGATAAAAGAGATTTAAATGACATACTTTATGTTTGCACTAAAAAATAGAAAAACATACTGTACCAAAAGTATTTTAGTAGTAAAGTAAAAATGAGCCATTTTTAAAATAAATAAAAATGAGCATTTAAAAATAATATCCCTTTAAAATGGGGAGATAAAGCCTGAGGATAAAGCACAATGGTAAAGTCCTGGATTCAATCCCCAGCATAAAAAATAGGGCTATTATAACCAGAAAAATATACTACACATATATACCTCAACAAACTGAAGGATTTTAGCAATATGGAAAATAGAACACATACATCTACTCTGCCTGTCTAAAAATCTGTGGGAGTGATGGAATAAAAACATATTTTAGAATAATAAATCCAAAACAACAAAGGAAACTGAGAGAGATGACACAGTCCAAAATAATGAAGGTACATCCCAGAGGATGCCACTCAAGTATAAACACAACTTTGCTTATGAATACTTATGGAACATATCTTAAATCTATTCATACATCAGACACATCAAACAAACAAACAAACAAACAAACAAACAATAAAACAAAAAAACCCAGCCTTAGAAACTGGAAGTGTTGCTCAGGAAATAGTGCTTGCCTAGCATATAAAAAGCCCTGGGACAATTCCTGGCATGGTGTTGCACATTTATAAGGCCAGCACTCAGGAAGTAAAGGCAAGAAGATCAGAAGTTCAAAGTTATCCTTGGATACATTAGGAGTTCAAGGCCAACCTAGGCTGCATGAGACCCTGTCTCAAAAACAAGACAAAAACCAATCTCTTTCATATAGGAAAACACACATATTCCTAAAATAAAAATAAATTCATATTTAAAGGTAAAATAGAAAAAGACAATAATGAATTAATTTGTACATGCCACATATTTATGACTGGGTGGACATCCCCACAAAGCTTTCCTTCTTTACTCTTAAAACTCCCCCCACCAAAAAACTACCAGGGCTGGTAAGATGTGTCAGTCAGTGGGTAAGGCACCTGCTGCCAAGCCTGATGACCTGAGTTCAAGTCCCAGTACCTAGAACTGACTCTCATAAATTGTCCTCTGACCTTCATTCACAGGCATGCTGTGGCTCATTTTCCCTCTTCGCCCTTCCAAATAAATAGATAAACAAACAAACAAACGAATGAATGAATGAAATTTAGCAATAAAAGAAAAGTGCCAAAGGATAAAAGGAAGTAAGGAAATTTTGGTGAAGAAGAGAGCTGATCATCAATGGACAGATGTTAATAATTTGTCTAGAATGTAGATTGAAAGCTAGTTCTGTTGATAAAGTGCTTGCTGGTGCAAGCATGAGAACCCGATTTCAATCTTTAGAACCCACATTTAAAAAAAAAATCTGCTAGCCGGGCGGTGGTGATGCATGCCTTTAATCCCAGCACTTGGGAGGCAGAGGCAGGCAGATCTCTGTGAGTTCGAGGCCAACGTGGTCTGCAAAGTGAGTCCAGGACAGCCAGGGTACACACAGAGAAACCCTATCTTAAAAAACAACAGAGCCGGGTGGCGCACGCCTTTAATCCCAGCACTTGGGAGGCAGAGGCAGGCGGATCTCTGTGAGTTCGAGGCCAGCCTGGTGGTCTACAGAGTGAGTCCAGGAGAGCCAGGGCTGTTACATAGAGAAACCCTGTCTCGAAAAACCAAAAAAAAAAAAATCTAAGCATGGAGGGATGCTTGTAATTTTATAATTCCAGTACTGGGGAAGCAGAAACAAGCAGAATCCTTGGGCCAACTGGCTACCCAAGCCATTTGGTGAGTTTCATGCAAATGATAGGCCCAATCTCTAAAAAGTGGTGGACATAGAGGGCATGAGGTCTTGGTGCACACAGACAAGCACTACAGAAATCAGCAATGGGAAGCATGCAGGCTGGTCTCGTCAACAGACCAGATTGTGTATACCTGTTTTCCACCCAGAAGCCTGGGAGTGGAGGTGGTTCATAGCCCGGTGATCTGTGCCCCCTGTAGGGCCAGGCCACACCCGAATCTCCCAGACTCTTTGGTTTATCTCAGACTCTCCCTCCCTAGATCTTCAGCCTTACACTCTTTTCTCAGTCAATAGAACCCTTCCTTAGGGGAGGTGTGGAAATGGACTTTATAGCCCGATGACCTCCACACTATCTCTAGGACTGAAACCACACCAGATCCTAGGGCCCAAAAGTTATAGAACCCATCTTCATGGTAGAGGCCACAGGTAGATCACAAAGGTGTGTCTATGTAGTTAGGCCTGAATCTTCATTCTACACACAGAATTGAGATAACTTTTACCAGGGAACACTTCCTCAAAATTCTACTGTACTTAATGATGTCTAAAATAAACTGCCCAGGGTCAGACTCTAGAAGTTTGGACCAACACCTGCTAACTAAGGCGTGTTGGAAAGGATCTCCTTCCTCTCCCCTTACCAAGGATCATATCTCTGCCTACAATAGAACTTGCAGGGACCCTCACAGATGATTTCTGAGTACCAACACTGGAGATTGTCTCCTCCCCCCCCCCACACACATGTAGACACGCACCCATATCCACATATATACTTGCACACACACATATATAGAATACAGAGAAGAATTATTTGAAAAATAAAGTAGCTGGGAAAATCCAGTTAAAAATATTTGACCAGACAGCTGTAGAAGAGATAGAGGACAGTTTGCAGGTTTAATAACAGAGTCCGAATCTGGAAGCATGTTATAGGAAAAAAAAAAAGAAATATAGCAGGGCTAGACACACAGAAACTCAGTGAAGGCCCCAGTGCAGGGTGATGGTTTCAGTTGGAACACCCCTCTCTCCCAGCAGACAGCTGAGTTGGAGCTGGCATAGGCCTACTGAGAAAACATCTATTTTATGAAGAAACTGAATGACATCTTCAGAGAGCCAAGACTTTCAGCATGGATGCTGACAACTTCTGAGCTAATTTCTTCCTCACTATTTCTCCAGAAGAACATTAAATCCACAATAGCTTTTGAATCCTCCTTTATTAATTATAAATAATTACTAAGTATCATCAAAAATTGAGAGAAAGAGCTGAGTGTGGTGGCACATACCTGTAATCCTAGCACTCAAGAAGCCAAGAGGCAGGAGAATCATCACAAATTTGAGGTCAGCCTGGCTACATAAAGAGTTTGAAGTCAGTCAGAGGCATAGTGTTAGAACCTATCTTCTTAAGTATGAAAAAGAATTTGGAAGAAAGCCTTCAATACACACAAAAATTCAAGGTCTTGTCTAAAAAGCACAAAACATTGACTTTAATCCCCAATACTAAAAAAATAAAGGATTTGGAAACTCAGGAAATATAAGGCATATTTAAAAAGAATTTAAATTTAATTAGTATATTCAGAGAACTAAGAGAAAATAAGAACAGAACATCTATAAAAGATATCAAACACAAAAAGGAAATTTTTAGAAATTAAAATTTGATTTGTCTGGAGAGGTAGCTCAGTGGTAGAGTGCTTATTTAGTCTGCACAAGTACCCAGGTTCACTCTTTAGTATAACAAAAGTTAAGATTATTTAAATTCAGTCAGGTGTGGTGGCGCACGCCTTTAATCCCAGCACTAGGGAGGCAGAGGCAGGCAGATCTCTGTGACTTTGAGGCCAGCCTGGTTTACAAAGGGAGTCCAGACAGTCAGAGCTTCTCAGAGAAACCCTGTCTCAAAAAAACAAAAACAAAAAATTAAAAGAAAAAAACAAAAACAGATTATTTAAGTTAAAATTCTCATATGAATATTAAGGAGAAAGATTTGAGAGGTTTCTCAGGAAACAGTGAAACAACAAAGACAAACTATGACAGAAATAAAATATTTTTAAGGGAGAAAAATAAGAACTTTGAGGAGTGTTCTAGAATGTCCAGTGCCTAACAAGAATTTGAAAACTAAAAATTGAGAAAAAGGGGCTGGAGAGATGGCTCAGAGGTTAAGAGAACTCACTGCTCTTCCAGAGGTCCTGAGTTCAGTTCCCAGCAACCACATGGTGGCTCACAACCGTCTGTAATGGGATCTGGTGCCCTCTTCTGGCCTGCAGATATACCTGCAGACAGATCACTGTATACATAATAAATACATTTTTAAAAAATGAGAAAAAGGAACAGTCCTGAGACTAGCACCAGACTTCCTAAGAACAGTCGGTGACAAAAGATAACAGGGCAACAAGAAAATAGACAATAGGGCAAAACCTTCAAAATTCTAGGAGAGGCATCCATTGTTAGGGATCCCTTTCTGATGCAGGAGATTGTTTATTTCTTAATAAAAACCTTGCTTGCCAAAAAAAAAAATACTAAAGGAAAATGACTGTCAGTACAAGCCAAAATGCCCATCAAGTGTGACAATGAAATAAGGAGTTGTAGAGATATATGACCTAATAAAATTCCTCTCTCAAATACATTTTCTTAGGAAGCTACTTGAGGATGTCCTAAAGCAAAACAAAGGTATAAGCCAAGAAGGAAGTGGGATCCACAAGATAGTGAATCTTTGCCAGGGATGCAGTCACAGGAGATCACAGGGACGCCAACTGGGCAGAAGTCCTGGCTGGTGATCAGCCCTTGTTGGAAGTGGAGAATGGCAAGTTCTGAAAGAGAGGAGTCTGTAGGGAGTTAGATTAATATAAATTAGATTTAGTAAATATCTAGGTTTCTGATACAGTCTCTTAATTCGGGGCATGAAGATCAACTTGGCTGTGAGCAATTAGCTTATCAGCTTATGGATGAAGTCACGTGAAACGAGGGGAGTCTATGGACTGAAAAACGAGGCTGAAGCCAGGTGAAACAAGGAAAGACTTTATGACCTGGCATTGTTTTCAACTGTTAAAGGGGAAGAGACCAAATTAAGCTGAAGCAGGTGGAACAAGGAGCAATCCTATTTAAGGACAAGTGGCTGAGCCAGAGAGAGGGTGTGCTAGGGGCTCCATGCTAGAGAACCTATTCTAGAGAGCTCCGATGCTAGCGAGTCCTGCTCAAGAAAGTGCTGGTGAACTGATGGCCGGATTTCCCTGAGGCAGAAAGAAGCTGGTGAGCAAAGAAAGCCTCGGCAAGACAGCAAAAGGCCAAGGACTAAACCCTGTGGCTCAGCTTTTGCCTAGAGGGGTTTGACCTGTCCGAACAGTGGCCTGAAAGGAACTGTGGCCAGCTTTAAAGACTGAGGCAGAACGGCAGAGTTGCTGATGGGAAGGAAATAAGTTTGCCTACAGACAGCTGGGGTCTCCCAGAGAGAAGAAAGCCTCAAGCCTTATTTAAGGTGAAGCCGCCATAGCCAATTTACCCTGACGAACCTGCATCTGAGATATTCCAGAAGAAAGACTGCTAAGTGCATTAAAGAGTCTACCCCCAGACTGTGTTCCTGACGACTGAGGACCTGCCCCAGAGACTGTATCCTTCTAAAAGGTTATGAAGATATTTGTAATAGTTATCAATAGGTTTAGTGGTTAGGTCTTAGGGGTTGTAGACATTCATAGAGGTTGTAGGAATTTATAGGAATAGTAAGTGTATTTGTTATAAGTGAATATAGTTATTAATAAGTGTTTAATAATTAAAAAGTACGGTTTCAGGAGTCCAAGAAGTAAAAACAAATTAGCTATATATTTATGAATTCAGTGTATTAGAAGGTGTGATTAGGAGATTAAAGAAGATGGATATGGGTTTGGGATGTAGTCTGGTGGATAGACTGCTTGCCTAGCATACGAGAAACCTTTGGATTGATCCACAGTGCCACATAAACTGGGGGTGATGGTACATGTCTTTACAGTACAGCACTAAGGGAGGGAGGTAGGAGGATCAGAAATTCAAGGTCATTCTCATTCTTAGAACATACCAAGTTCTAAACCAGCTTGGGATACAAAACACCCTGTCTCTGAAACACCAAAGCAGCAGCAGGAGGAGAGATAATAAATTGTACAAGAAACAGAAAAGAAATTGTAATTAGAAACATCAAGAAAAAAAGAACTGTATTAGAAAATTATGATCGATATCAGAAGCAAAGTAAAATTTATCATACCTTTCTAATTGATGGCAAATGAGAAAAGACAGCACACTGAGACACTGATGATAGATTATCTCTCTCTCTCTCCACCACACTCAGCGTCGAAAACTTTTCTTTTTTTTTTAAACATTTATTTATTATGTATACAGTATTTGCTCTACATATATGCCCGGGCACCAGATCTCAATGTAGATGGTTGTGAGCCACCATGTGGTTGCTGGGAATTGAACTCAGGACCTTTGGAAGAACAGCCAGTGCTCTTAACCTCTGAGCCATCTCTCCAGCCCAATATGGATATCTATTTCTTTCTTTTTTTTTTTTTTTGGTTTTTCGAGACAAGGTTTCTCTGTGTAGCCCTGGCTGTCCTGGACTCACTTTATAGACCAGGCTGGCCTCGAACTCACAAAGATCCACCTGCCTCTGCCTCCCAAGTGCTGGGATTAAAGGCGTGCGCCACCACCGCCCTTTTTTTTTTTTTAAAGGTTTTTTGAGACAGGGTTTCTCTGTGTAATAGCCCTGGCTGTTCGGGACTCTGTAGACCTGGCTGGCCTTTAACTCACAGAGATCCTCCTGCCTCTGCCTCCACGCCTGGCGAAAACTTCTCTTTTTAAATGATCCAGGGGTTGGGCTGGAGAGATGGCTCAGCGGTTAAGAGCACTGATCATTCTTCCAAAGGACCCAGGTTCAAATCCCAGCACCCACATGACAGTTAACAACTGTCTGCAGTTGCTGGACGTGGTGGTGCACACCTTTAATCCCAGCACTTGAAGGCAGAGGCAGGCGGATGTCTGTGAGTTCAAGGCCAGTCTGGTCTACAGAGTGAGTCCAGAACATCCAGGGATACACAGAGAAAACCTGTCTCGAAAAACAAACAAACAAAAAAAGGTCCAGGGGTCATCAAATTAGATTCATGAAAATGAGACAAGTGTCAGCCTCCCAAGTGTTCAGATCACAGGTGTCAGCCACCATGCCCTACTTTATGTGGTCACCTTTAGTTCTTAGTAAATTTAAACAGCACACTTTAATTTCTTATGCTACCAACTTTAGTGATATTATCTTTGACCATTTTGTACCAGCTATATTTTAATTTTAATGTTGGGGTTAATAGTTAAGAAATATGAAAAGCTCCTTTCCCCATTTTTTGATTGGATTATTTGGTTTCTTGGCATTTAATTTCTTGAGTTCTTTGTAGATTTTGGATATTAGTCCTCTGTCAGATGTGGGGTTGGTGAAGATTTTCTCCCAGTCTGTAGGCAGCCGTTTTGTTCGAATGACAGTGTCTTTTGCCTTACAGAAGCTCCTCAGTTTCATGAGGTCCCATTTATTGATTGTTGGTCTTAGGTCCTGAGCTGTTGGTGTTCTGTTCAGGAAGTTGCCACCTGTGCCAATGAGTTCAAGGGTTTTTCCCACTTTCTCTTCTATTAGATTTAGTGTGTCCGGCCTTATGTTAAGGTATAAACAGAGGTCTAAGAGCTAAACAGAGAATTCACAAAAGAGGAATCCCTAATGGCTGAGAGACACTTGAAGAAATGCTCAGCATCCTTAATCAGAGAAATGCAACTCAAGATGACTCTGAGATTCCATCTCACACCTGTCAGAATGGCTAAGATCAAAAGCTCATATGACAGCACATGCTGGTGAGGGTGTGGAGAAAGGGAACTCTCCTCCATTGCTGGTGGGAGTGCAGGCTTGTGTAACCACTATAGAGGTCAGTCTGGCAATATCTTAGAAAACTTGGAATAGCTCTGCCTTGGGACCCAGCCATACCACTTCTGGGTATACATCCAAATGACTCCTCACCAAATCACGAGGAAGTTTCCTCATCTATGTTCATAGCAGCCTTGTTTGTAATAGCTAGAAACTGAAAACAACCCAGATGTCCCTCAACCGAAGAATGGATTAAAAAACTATGGTACATCTACACAATGGAATACTACTCAGCTATCAGAAACAATGAAATTATGCAATTTGCAGCCAAGTGGATGGAACTAGAGAAGCTCATCCTGAGTGAGCAAACCCAGACTCAGAAGGATGCACATGGCATCTATTCACTTATAGTCGGATTTTTGCCATATAGTACAGGATATCTATACTACAACCAACGCACCAAAGGGAACATGGACATAGACTTTTTTTCTTCCTGTCAGTGAGACACTTTGTCCTAGTGGTGCTGCCTTGTAGGCCCCCAGTATATGAGGAGGCTCTTGGCCCTCATATGACTGCTGAACTGGGGCGGGGGACAGTTATGTAGGGACACTCCACTCCAGAGGAGTGTGATGGAAGGGAGAGGGGGTAGAGGGTGGGAGGGTAGGACTGGGAGGGGTGGAAAGGGGACACTATGATGGAGATGTAACCTGAAACAATAAATAAATAAATTTTAAAAAATAAATGTGAAAAGATAATCTCCAAAGAGAGGTAAAAGAATGGAAGTAGAACAAAAGCATACTAGGGTTTGAGGAGCCCTGATAAATGATACTACATTCCCCACTGAGTTATCGTTCAACCTAATAAACATACACAAACTTCAGCCAGATGGAAAACGTTCCTTTAACTAGATAATTTAAAATGGTATGGAAATACAGTGACAAAACAAATCCAGCTTTGCTGTCAAAACAGACAATGAACAGAAACGAATGGATTCTAGGGAAGCGAGCACAGTGCGAACAGTTGAACAGTTCCGGCAGCTTGTTGGCCAGCCCTGCTTATACTCTCTCACCCACTCATTTCCTTCATTTACAGAAATGTGGTCTATGACCTAGCCAATGAAAAGCGACAGGGACTAGACCAGGAGAGTCTGGAAAACTGCAGCTGTTTTGCTCCTCCTAGTCAGGGAGAGTCTGAAGAAGGCATGGGATGTCTGGTCACAGGTCAGTCAGCCACCAAGGCTCAGTTTTTGAGGTCTTGTGAGATTACAGATTTTTTTCCAGCTTTGGTTTAATATTACTTTCTCTTGTTTTTTGTTTTTCCTTTTCTTAAGTTGACTGCTGTTTTCTCTTTCTGTGTTCGTTCTGTGTCCTCGAATAACCCGGTTTGGTATTAATTCTCTTGTCTGTGTACTTCCTCTTTTCTCACAGTTCCTGTTTTCTACATATTTTCAAACTTTGATTTTTTTTCCAACTGAAGTTTAAACATAATTCTAATAGACTTACATTTTCTATTCCAAGAATGTATTGTTTCTTTTCTATTTCTTGAAAATTCTTGACAGTCTTTTTTGGGACTTAATATTGGTCACTGGCTCCTCCATGAGCCCCCTTGCTACTGTGCTAAGCAAGGGTCTGCTCTCTAGTATGTGCTCCAAATAGCTGTTTGTCAGTTAGGCCTAACTGACACCCTAACCCTTGTTCTGTCCGGTTCTCGAGACCCCAAAGACCACCCAGGAGCCAACTCCGATGTAAATACATGAGGGTTGTTTACTCAAGCTCAGAGCTTGGACCCTCAACACTCACTGACAGAGCAGTTCGAGTTGAGAGCCCCCAGACCCAAAAGTACAGAGTTTATATAGAGATTCAGGCAAAGAAGCAGGTTCTTTACCATATGATTGGATGACATTTGGGTAGCTAGTCATGTCCACTTCTGATTGGCTCGTTGTTACTGACTAACCATCTGCAGTCAGCTTGACCATCAGAAAGTTTGTTTAGACTTTTTGGGTGCTTTCTCAGAGTGAAGCTGTCTGGTGATGATGAGGGAACACCCCTGGAATACAAGGTCGGGTACATTTTGTTGTTCTGGAACTGAAGGTCAGCTCTGAGTCAAATTTAATACAAAATAGAATCTTTTTTCAAGATGGATTCAGTCAGGCTCCACAACCCTAACCTTGCAGGATATGAGAGGTGAAGGGTGGGTTTTTAAGGTCTTTATTTGCCTATCACACACAAAGCCCTGGGTTTGGTCCCTAGCACCACATAAACAGGGAGTTGTGGTGTGCTCCTATAATCCCAGCACTCAGGTGCTAGAAGCAGGAAGATTAGAAATTCAAGGTCATCCTGGCTTTATTTTTATTTTATTTTTAGAGAAGCAGTATGTTCACACCAAAATTGAGAATAGGTTACCCAACATTCTCACATACCTGCTGCATGCATAGATCCCTCATTATCAACATCCACCAGAGTGAGACCTCCAAATACTCATTGAACCTACACTGACACATCATTTTCATCCATAGTCTGTTGCAGAGTACTGTTTTTATAATATATTTATTATATATGTGTGTGTATTTATGTGTGTATATGTGTGCTGGCTAGTTTTATGTCAACTTGACACAGGCTAGAGTCATCAAAAAGGAGGGAACCTCAGTTGAGAAAATGCCTCCATAACATCCAGCTCTAGGCAAGCCCTTAGGACATTTTCTTAATCAGTGATTGATATGGGAGGGACCCAGCCTAGTGTGGGAGAGGCCATGTAGTCCTGGGTTCTATAAGAAAGCAGACTGTGCAAGCCATGGGGAGCAAGCTAGTAAGCAGCACTCCTTCAAGGCCTCTGTATCAGCTCCTGCCTCCAGGTTCCTGCCTCTGCTTGAGTTTCTGTCCTGACTTCTTTTGATAACGATCTGTTATATGGAACTGTGAGTGAAATAAACGTTTTCATCTCCAGCTTGCTTTAGGTCATGGTGCTTCACCATAGCAATAGTAACCATAACTAAGACAAATATGTATTTTATATGTATTGCCTGAGAGTGTGAGTAAGTGTGTGTGTGTGTGTGTGTGTGTGTGTGTGTGTGTGTGTGAGAGAGAGAGAGAGAGAGAGAGAGAGAGAGAGAGAGATTGATTGATTGATTGATTACAGAGCTGGGAGTGTGGACATGTGCATGTGGAGGTTCGGGAACAAATTGTGGGAATTGGTTCTCTCTGTTCCATTGTGTGGATCTTGGGGGTTGAATTCAGGCTGTCAGGTTTGCAAGACAATTCCCTTTACCTTCAGAGTCATCTTACAGCTCCATTTCCTTTTAAAGAGAGACAGAGAAGAAAGACAATTTAGTGTAGCCCAGGCTGGCCTTGAACTCTTGATCTTCCTACTGAGATTACAGTTGTGTGCTACCATACCTGGCTTCATTTTGTGTAATGGGTTGGTTTCAAATTTGCTATGTAGATGATGATGACCTTAAACTTCTGACCCTCCTATGCTCACCTCCCGTGTTTATAGAGATGGCAAGCCTTATGTGCAGTTATTGTGACATTTTCATACACAATTTGTTCTTATTTATCTTCTTCCACTACTACCCCCCCACCCACCTTCTCCCTGTTGCTGGTCCCTCCTTTATGTTGTCATATCACACATTATGCTGGTTAGATTTTTTTAAATCTTAGTTTTCACTATTTTTTAATTATGGGTACATGTGTGTGAGGGGTATGTGAATATTAGCACAGGTGCCTATGGAGACCAAAAGAGAAAGTATTTGATCCCTTGGAGCTGGAGTTACAGGCAGTTGTAAGGTGCTCAGCTTGGGTACTGGGGACTGAAGTTGGGTACCCAGCCAGAGCAGCAAGAGCTCTTAACTGCTAATCATTTTTCCGGCCGTTGGTTAGATTTTTTTTTTTGTTTAGTTTTGCTTTTTAGATTTATTTATATGTATGAGTGTTTTACCTTCATGTATGTATTTCTTCTTTATATGTTCTAGATAATTTTAATAATGTACATAAAAAAATAACTCGTTAGCTGGGCGGTGGTGGCGCACGCCTTTAATCCCAGCACTTGGGAGGCAGAGGCAGGCGGATCTTTGTGAGTTCGAGGCCAGCCTGGTCTACAAAGCGAGTCCAGGACAGCCAGAGATATTCAGAGAAACCCTGTCTCGAAAAAAAAAAATAACTCGTTATTTTTTGTCTTTGTGGTATGTCTATGTGAGGGTTGTTGGATCCTGGAGTTACAGACAGTTATGAACTGCCATGCTGGGAACCAAACACTGGACCTCTGGAAGAGCAGTCAGCACTTTCAAGTGCTGAGCCATCTATTCAGCCACCTCCCCCAGAGTTATTTTTGAAAAAATATTTTTGCATTTCTATTGAGATTTCCATGCGCTATTTTTTGTTTGTTTGTTTGTTTGAAGACAGGGTTTCTCAGCTGGGCATAGTGGACCACGCCTTTAATCCCAGCACTCCGGAGCCAGAGTCAGGTAGATCTCTTTGAGTTAAAGGCCACCCTGGTCTACAAAGTGAGTCCAGGACAGCCAGGGCTGTTACACAGAGAAACTCTGTTTTGAAAAACCAACAAAATTAATAATAATAATATTAATAAAAGGGTTTCTCTGCGTAGCTCCCACTTTCCTGTAACTCTCTTTATAGACCAGGGTGGCCTCTGCCTCCCAAGTGCTAGAACTAATGGCGTGCACACCAACCACAGCCTGACTTTCATCTCCATGTATTATTAGCCTTTAATTTCACTATGGCCTGAGAGGAGATATTGTCTGATATTGTCTAATGTTATTCCTTTAATATTGTTAAGGAATTTATTTGTTTAAATGTTTTAAATTTTTAAAGATATACTTTATGACTTATTTATGGTCTATCTTTTAATTATTATTGCTTCAAATTTATTTATTTTATGTGTTGGAATCCTTTACCTACATGTATGTATGTGTATCACAGGGGTGTATAGTGTCATCTGTGGAGGCTAGAATATGGCATGGATCTCCTGGAATTTGAGTTATGAATGGTTCTGAGCCACCATATAGGTGCTGGGAATCAGACTCCGGTCCTTTGCAAGAGTAGCAAATACTTTATTAATCATTGAGTCAGGGGTCTGGAGAGATGGTTCAGTGGTTAAGAGCACTGACTGTTCTTCCAGAGTTCAATTCCCGGTACCCACATGGCAGCTCACAACTGTCTGTAACTCCAAGATCTGACACCCTCACACAGATTTACATGCAGGCAAAACATCAATGCACATAAAATAAAAATAAATTATAACCATTGAGCCATCTCTCAAACCCTCTCCTTCATTCTTAAATCTGAAGGGAAAACAGAAGGAGTGGATCTGGGAGAGGGGGAGGTGGGGTGGAACTGGGAGGAGTAGAGGGAGAGGGAACTGTGATCAGGGTGTATTGTATGAGAGAAGAATACATTTTAAAACACTACAATATATTGCAATAAAAAAACAATTTCATGGGACCAAAGAATTCTAGGTTGATAGATTTTTCCTCTCAACCCTTTAATATGTTGTGCCATTCTCTTCTTGGTTGTACTGTTTATGAGAAGTCTGTTGTGATTGGATTCAGAATGGATTTTTTTTCCTCTCCCCATGCCAAAAGGAGGAAGAGACTTTTCTTTGATATTTAATGTGAAAATTGCCAGGCAGTGGTGGTGCACACCTTTAATCCCTGCAGTCTGGAGGCAGAGGCAGGAGGATCTCTGCGAGTTTGAGGCCAGCCTGGTCTACAAAATGAGTTTCAGGACAGCCAGGGATACACATAGAAATCCTGTCTGGAAAAACCAAAACAGAACCCCCCACAAAAAAAAAAAGACAGAAAAGTGAAAATCTGCTTGAGTTCATGGAAGTAAAAGTCACAAAGGCAGGCTGAGGAGATGGCTCCAACGGTAAAGGCACCTATTGTGCTAACCTGGAGACTGTTCAATCCTAGAACCTATGTAAGATGGAAGAAGAAAACTGATACTGAGTTCAGATACCATTAGAGGTTCAATGTGTCACATTCCACTGGAACAGGAGTGGTGGTTGTGAACTGTTCAACATGGGAGCTTGTATCCTCTGCAAGAACAGTATGTACTCTTAACCACTGAGCCATCTTTTCTACCTCAGTTTTTATTTTTTTTAATGTTATGTATTGAGGATGGAGAGCTAGCTCAGTGGTTACCAGACACCCATATTACACACAATTAAAAATTAATATGCAGAAAGTCTAAAAAAATGAGTAAAACCTAACAACACTTCCCTTATTAGTCTTTATTGTCAACACAACCTAGTATCACCTAGGAAGAGAGAATCTTAACTGAAGAATTACCAAGATCAGATTGGCCTGGGGCCATGTCTGTGAGAGATGGTCTTGATTGATTGATGATAAATGTAGGAGGGCCTGGGCTCAGACCACTGTGGACAGCACCATCTCTAGACCTGGGCCATATAAGAAAATTAGCAGTCAGGCGTGGTGGCACATGCCTTTAATCTCAGCACTTGGGAGGCAGAGCCAGGTGGATCTCTGTGAGTTCAAGGCCAACCTGGTCTACAAAGTGAGTCCAGGGCAGCCAAGGATACACAGAGAAACCCTGTCTCAAAAAAAAAAGATGGAGAAAATTAGCAGAACAAGCTAGAGAACAAAACCAGAAACTGCTTCCCACCTCTAACTTCCTGCCTCGAGTTCCAGGCATGACTCCCTCAGTGACAGATTGTTATTTGGAAGTGAAAGCTGAAACAAACCTGAAAACTGCAAATTAATTAATGTAGTTATTAGTAAGTATAAACTGTAATATTAGGCCGGCGGAGTAGCCAGCGGCTTGGCAGAGGAGCAGGTGGCCTGGCCTGAGTGCCTTAACTGGTTGCCTAACTTATCCTGGAGAAAGAGCACCGGGACCAAAGGTGGCCTACACCACCTGTACCCTAAACTCTGTTAATATAAGTTGTTATATTAGGCCGGTAGAATTACTGGCTTGGCGGGAGATTCGCCTGGGCACAAGGGGAGTCTGGGAATCCAACAGCCTGGGACTGCTTGGACTGAGGGCCTATAAGCTGCCACAGTCTTTTCTCCAATAATTAAACACACCAAGACCTTTTAATAATTTAACGCTTAGCCTTAGCTGGGCAGATTCTCAATTAGCTACTCTAAGTTAACCCCAAACCACCATGTGCCTGTGAGTACCTTCCAGACTTCTCCAGACGTCTGTCTCCTGTGTCTCCCGGTGAAAAGAGAGAGAGTCTGTGTGTGTGGAATTCCTGCTGTGATCTCAGGAAGTCCCACCTTCCTATACTCTTTCTGCTCAGCTAATTGGCCATAAGCGATTTTTATTAACCAATCAAGAGAATGCCTCAGAAGGGGTGGTAACCAGATCTCAGCATTGAGTTCAATGTATCAGAAACAATATTAGACCTTCCCTCAACACAAACCCTTTCCTCTTCAAGTTGCATTTGGTCATGGTGTTTATCACAGTCTCAAAAAGCGAGGTAGTACAAAAAGCAAGGGCGTGCCTCATGATTGGCCACCCCTGGAGTGGTGGGGTTCAGCCTCCTCAAAAAAGACTGACCCCAACTAGCTCACTCTAGTTAGTTTCATTCAATCATTACACAAAATTAATTTGGGCTGGAAAGGTTCCAACTACTGAAGTTATCTTGCCCTTGCTGCCCAAGAAAGCAAACAACCCACATGAATCTCAGTCCCTTTCGATGATGGTTAGCCATCATCAAAAGTAAGAACTCCAGGTTTGCAAAGAGTGTCTTAGGACCAAGGTTTGTGAAGCTACAAGCTCTCACATAGTACCAAGTACAGACTTTCCAGGGAGACAACATTTCTTCAAGGTTCAAACAGTCTCAAAACAATTTCTCAGCCTCTACTGATTGACCCCAACATAGCAAAGGCTTTACTGAAAGATTTTACTCAAAGCCAGACTTAATTATACATTTCACCTACAGCCAGACACAAAGGCTTTTTTAATACATTTCACTACATCCTTACTTCTGTCATCAGTGTTAGAGTCAGCTTTTACTTATTGCTAGATAGAGTGGTAACTTTCAAGTTCTTTTCATGTGAAACAAGATGAGAAGAGTAGATATGAGGGCAAGCAGACCCAGAGATGGCTTATCCCTGAATGTTCTCCGTACAAACTCAATAACTACCACAGTATTCCTCAGTCTCTCTTCACTACCACACCCAGCACTGTAGCTTTGGGGTTTTTGTTTGTTTGTTTTGTTTTGTTTTGTTTCAAGACAAGGTTTCTCTGTGTAGCCCTGGCTGTCCTGGACTCACTTTGTAGACCAGGCTGCCCTTGAACTCACAGAGATCCACCTGCCTCTGCCTCCCAAGTGCTGGGATTAAAGGTGTGTGCCACCATGCCCGGCAGGTTTTTGTCTATAATATTGCTTTCATATTTTCCAGTGAGAGGGCTTAGAATCCTACATTTTAATGAAGGATCAAACTCTGTAGCCTAGTACATGCTAATCAATTGCTTTACCATTGGGCTACAAGCTCAACCCCATTTTTTGTAGGTTTTTGAGGTTTGAGATAGAGTTACTCAGGCTGAAGTTGAACTCACAATCCTCCTGCCTTAGTATCCAGTGTAGCTGCAATTACAGGCCTGTGTCACCATGTCCAGCTTCTAGTGTTTTGTTTGTTTATTGTTTTCTAGTTTAGTGCTGAGGATTGAAATGAGGACTTCTACCTGCTAAGCATATGCTTTACCACTAAGCTCAGTACAAGGTTACAGGATTTGATCCTCTGCAAGGCTCGTGGTTTTATTTTTGCCTTTGAATCATAATACAAACCTTTGTTACTTGGCTGATAGACATTAAGTGACTTTTCTTGGTAAGGTCAGGTTTCTTACAGATGATTTTATTCTTTTTTAAAAAGATTTATTTATTTATTTTGCATATATGAGAGCTCTATCTGCATGTACCCCTGCAGGACAGAAAAGGGCATCAGATTTCATTATAGATGGTTGAGCCACCATGTGGTTGTTGGGAATTGAACTCAGGACCTTGAAACAGTAGACAGTGCTCTTAACCACTGAACCAAATGATTTTATTCTTATCAGGGGAGTATCTCTGGGATAAATGAGAAACCTAGGGCAATGGAAAATCCCAGGAATCTATGAGGGGGACCCTAGGTAAGATTTCTAGCAATGGGGGATATGGAGCCTGAAGTGGCCATCTCCTGTAACCAACAAAGACTTCCAATGGAGGGATTAGGACACAAACCCACCCCTAAAACCATAAGCCCACAATTTTTCCTGCCTACAAGATGTGCAGGGGTAAAAGATGGATAAGAATTTGAGGGAATGACCAACAAATGACTGGCCCAGCTTGAGATCCATGCCATGAGAGGGATCCCACCCCCGACACTATTAATGATATTCTGTTACACTTCCAGACAAGTGTCTAACAGAACTATCACCTGAGTGGCTTCACCCAGCAGCTGATGGAAACAGATGCAGAGACCCACAACCCAAACATTAAGTGGAGCTCTGGGAATCCTGTGGAAGATGGGGAGGAAGGATTGAAAGAGCCAGAGGGGCCAAGGACACCACAAGAAAACCCAGATTCAACTAACCTGGGCCCATAGGGACTCATAGAGACTGAACTGCCAACCAGAGAACACGCACGGGACCGACCTAGGCCCTCTGCACACATGTAACAGTTGTGCAGTTGGGTCTTCATGTGGGACTCCTAAAGCAGGGGCAGGGGCTGTCTCTGACTACACTGCCTTTGGATCCCTTTCCCCTATCTGGGCTGCCTTGTCTAGCCTTAAGTGTAGGAGGAACCTACTCTTACAGCAACTTGATATGCCATAGTTGGTTGATATACATGGGAGACCTCTTTTCTGAAGAGAAATGGAGGAGGGGTGGATGGGGGAATGGACAGGGGAGGGACTGGGAGAAGAGGAGGGAGGGGAACTGCAGTCCAATGTAAAAATAAATAAACAAACAAGTTCATTTAGAATTATTTTATTCTTGTCTATATCTTCCTAGCTTTAGAGTTCTGTGTTCTGTTTTGGGATAGCAGCTTCTCAGAAGCTTGGCTTTCTTATTATCCATGTATGTGGATTTAATTAATGTTCACTGTCATTCTTCAGACTGTTGTTGTTGGTCCATGTGTCTGGGTTTGCTAGACATCATCATCTAACATCTTGGCATAGATTACTTGACATAGGTTCTAGAATGTTTCCTGTCAAATAATCACTTGTTTCTGAAATGAAAATGATTTCACACAAAGTAGTTACTAAAGACATGCCTTGCTGGGCGGTAGTGGCACACGCCTTTAATCCCAGCACTTGGGAGGCAGAGGCAGGTGGATCTCTGTGAGTTTGAGGCCAGCCTGGTCTACAAAATGAGTCCAGGACAGCCAGGGATACACAGAGAAACCCTGTCTCGAAAAACCAAAAAAAAAAAGACATGCCTTAGGCCTGCCTAAACTGCAGGGGCCCAGCATTGTGAAGAATGGTTTATCTGTTCCTCAGATCCAATTAATTGAACTGTCTGAATTCTTTAGAGACCTATCTGTTCTCAGCAGTATCCTTTGGTTTGGCAAACACATGTAAATCAATGAAAAAGCAATATTAGCATCTGACAGAGGAAGATTCAAAGAACATAAAATGATATTAAACATATAGCTTTTGCTTTGAGACAGGGTGTTGTCATGGAGCCCTAGGCAACCCTTAAACTTGGAATTCTGCTTGTCTCTGCTTCCTAAGTGCTGGGATCACAGGTGTGGGGTGCCACATCTAGGTCTAGAAAGTATAATTTTTGAAGAGTCCATTGGGCATATAGAACTGTAATGAATTATTATGAGCTAAGCAGCCTTTCATTCAAGCAGAGGTTTCAAAATTGGGTCAAGAAAGAGTCTGTATTGATAATGAATCAAACAATTTCAGGAGGGAGCTGCTGCTGCTGGAGCTGCTAGAGCTGCTGGAGTCAAGGTTTGATAACAAAGCTGTTCCAGTTTCCAGGTGAAAGGCTAAACCAGGGTCCAAGAACAGAAAATGGAAGATTCAGGATAGGTGAACAGGTGAATGGGCTGGCACTCATGTAGACTGTGTTAATAGTGGGAGACGAAGCTGAACTGAAGCATGAGACAGGGAGTCCTCTACTTGTAGATCTTTGGCATACACATCAGCATAGGTTGAAGTGGGGGCCATCTCATCACATTATGAGTCTCAGGTGAGGAAATTATACTGTTTCCTTGGTCTGGTGTGTCTGATAAGTTCTTGGGCCTGCTTTCCCTGATATGATTTTAATATGCCCATGAGTCCCCATAGTCTGAGTTGGCCCTATGCTTACAGAGTGGCTCCTTTTCTATTCCCAGGAAAAAGCCATTCATCATTCTGTGCTAGATGGGGCTACCTGACAGTTTCTGTGTCCACACAGGGGCCCTGATCATCCTCCTCCCTCAAAATGGAGTCAAAAGCTACTTCTAAAGTGGAGTTTCCTAAGGCATGGCATAGCCTGAAAAAAAAAACCACTATGTACAGTAACTTAGAGTAGGGCATAGCCTGAGCTCAACAACCTTCAGTTTGTAAACTGTCATAAGGTGGGGTCCACATCCACATAGAGAGCTCTAGGTTGGAAATGCTTTTCTTGAGTCTTTGGAAGGAATTGCTGGATTAGCTACTAGTTCTAGTTCTAAGTGTTGCCATTGCAGTCTCTCTCTCTCTCTCTCTCTCTCTCTCTCTCTCTCTCTCTCTGTGGTGTGTGTGTCTGTGTTCATGTTCTGTATATCATGATGTATAGAGGAATTTCAGCAACATGGCTGCTCTCTCTGGCAAGGGATCACATCCCAGGACCTAGGTCTATGTGAACTGGCTGGAATGCAGACACATTTTGGATTACAGTATGATCTGGCTGGAATACAGACACGCCCTTGGTGCACACCTTTAATCCCAAACAATGAAGGCAAAGTTTGTTTGTAGAAGGAAGCACCCATATTTGAAAATGATGTCTAACTGAAGGACAAAGTGATGAATCAGAGAAAGATTTGACAGCATGAGTCAGAGATAGGATATGCCCAACTCTCATGAGAACAGGACAGGAAAGTAAGGTACTATATATATATATATATATATATATATATATATATATAGAGAGAGAGAGAGAGAGAGAGAGAGAGAAGAGAAGAGAAGACAATACAGTAGAGTTGAGTATAGTGGAGAGTTCAGTAGAGAAGACACTATAGTAGAGTTAAGAACAGTAGTAGCGGTGTTCAGTTGAGTGCAGTTGAGTTCAGTCAGAGCGATTTGGAGAGTTGAGTTCACTTCAATCAGTTAAGTTTAGTCAGTCCCAGCAGTTCAGTATAGTTCAATCAGTTCAGTGCAGTGGAGTGGAGTTAAGCAGTCAGTTGGGAGTGAGTGCAGTGAAGTTCTGTTCTGTGCAGTTCAAGTTCATGGAGTTCAGGGGCAGTTTTCCAAGCAGAGCACTCCAGTAAGAAGCTGAGAGAAGCCAGTTTGAATCAGTCAGCTTGGAGAGGAGTTTTGAGTCAGAACACCTTAGTTGGACCAGTCATCCAGAGTTCAGAAAGAACTAGAAAATGGCCAGTTATTCAGCAGTAAGCCTCCAAGACGACAATTACATCTGGCGAATAAAAGATACTTTTACAATGGTGCTTAGACATTAAAAAAATTTACAAAAGCTATGGTGGGAAGGTAGCTCAGTTGCCTAACATTCATGAAGCCCTACTGTGTTTAATTCCTTGAACTGCATAAAGTGGATGTGATTGTGCATGCCTATAACCCTAGCACTAGGGGAGTGCAAGCAGGGGAATCAGAAGTTCAAGGTCATCCATAGCCACAAAATGAGTTTGAGGCCAGCTTAGGTACATATGGGAAGAACTTGTCTCAAAAAAAGAAAAAAGGAATGGAAAGAAAGGGATAAAAAAGAATATTGATGATGACACCATATACTTCAGTTGCAACACACAGAGAAATAAAGCTGGAAATGATCTGCTGGCTAGAGTTCATAGTACAAGAAGGTGCTATGAAGTTTTCTTTAGGTGGGGGAAGGCATCAAGAACAGTCTTGCCCAGCTGTGAACTCTACATGAGCTACAATACCATCGCCAGACAAGATGCCTACTGGTGCAATAGCATGACTATTATTATGTGGTAACCAACCACTTTCTGATTAGATTGAGACTTGCTCACAGGAGAGAATTCATTCCTGGAATAGTAAATCTGATCAAAAGCCTATATGTCTTTGTGAGGTCATAGACCCTATGGAATACCTAATACTTGTTTTGCTAAATGGACATGATGTCAAATTTCTGTCTTCTAAATACTTATGTTTATAGTCATAGATTAGTTTTGTTCTCAGTCTTGAAGTATTAGAATTAAAGATGTGTGCTTCCTAACCCAACTTCTATTTTTCTCTTTAACAGATACTGGCAATAGCTTTTTATAGAAATTTGTTTATCACAACTCTATTTTCAAATACATTGATATACAGTTATTCACAATATCCATCGCTTTAAAATATTGAGAATGTGGCTCAGGTGATAGAGTGCTTGTCTAGCATTCATAGAGTTTAGAGTTCAATCTCCAGCAGCACATAACACCAGCTGTGATGGTATACACCTGTAATCCTAGAACTCAGGAGGTAGAAGAAGGAAGTCCAAAGTCCAAGATTATCCTCAGCTGTATAGAAGGTTTAAGGCCAGCCAGGCTACATGAAATGTCTAAAAACAAAAATAAAACAACCAAAACTCCCCTTCATTCCAGTTTTAGGTTGTCACTTTCTATTTGTCATGTGGTTTACCTTGTCCTTCTCTCTGCTTCCTGTTAATGGAGTTTCTAAATAGAATTTAAACTGTCAAGGAAAGGGGCTGGAAAGGTATCTCAGTGGTTAAGAGCACTGGCAGCTCTTCCTGAGGACCTGGGTTCAATTTCCAGAACCTATATGATGGCTCCATCTGCTTGTAAAGGATTTAATGCCTTCTGACCTCTGCAAGCACTGCACACACGTGATACACATGCATATATGCAGGCAAAACACCCATATGCATAAAATAATTTTTTCAAATAAAAAATCTGCCAGGAAATCTTCCCCTCTGAAGGATTCACTATCTCCCTGTGGATCCATGTTCTGATCATCAATCAAGTCACAACCCTCCTGTCAACAGAATAGTTTGGTGTCTCAAGTAATAACACAAAGAGGGACTGGAGAGGTGGTTCAACCATTAAGAGCCTGGCTGTTTTTCCTGAGGACCCGGGTTTAATTCCCAGCACCCACGTGGCAGCTCACAACTGTCTGTAACTCCATCCAGTTCCAGTGACTCTGACACCCTCTTCTGGCCCTTGCTGGTACTACACACCTGTTATACACATATATACAGGCAGGCAAAACACCCATAAACATAAAATAAAATCTCAAAAAAGTTTTAAAGAATGACACAAAGATTCCATGTACCTCATTCTAAACTTAAAACAAGACACATTTCCTGCAAAATTAAGCAGAACTTCATTATAAGAAAACACTGGATTGTTATGATATACCCAAATTACCTGTTATTTCTGACAGATGCTTGGTCATGTTAATCATTATTTCTAATTAAGTTTCCTATAACCTTCCAGACATGGTGCCACACATATATAATCCCAACACTCAGGAGGCTAAGGCAGGAAAAACAAGAGTTCTAGGCTACCGTGGGCTATAGAAGGAAGGGAGGGAGGGAAGGGAGGAAAAGGAGAAGAAAAAAAAAGAACAGAAGAAAAACAAATGACAGAGAAAAGAAGAAAGATTCCCATATTTGGTGTTTCTTGGATATGTATCTGGGTCAGTGTGATTTAGGTTTAACCCACACAACTCATAAATACAGAGTAGGTTTTTGTTGCTTTGAGACAAGGTCTCACTTTTTTTCCCTGCAATAATCTTGAACTCCTGGGCTCAAACAATCTTCTCCCTTAGCCATCCAAGTAGCCGGGACTACAGGTGCTTGTCACCACACATGGCTGATTAGTAGAATTTTAGCCTGTGGGTAACTAACCTGTTGTGCCTATTAAAGTAACCACCTACATACACCTTTCCTTCTGAGGCCTGGGAACTGTACCTTCTGCCAGCTGACTGCTTCGCTGCACATTCTCAGTGTCTCTACACAGGTTAGAAGTTTCCTCCAAACTCACTGGCCTCAAGCTAGGTGCTATCTAAGCAGAGCACTGGCATGGGAAGTTCCAGCAGGGTACATCGAGGTGGGGAGCAGTCTCCCACTCTCTTCCCCAGGAAGACTGCTGCTGTTGAGGGGAGGTGGGAAAAGGTCTTGGTCTCAGCCATTGAGTTGACTTCTAGGTTCTTTTTCTACAGAATCTGAGAGCCACTTGTCATTTTGGTTCTCAAGTTTTTGGTTAATTCCCTTTGTCTCTCAAGGTACAGAGCAAAACCTCTGATTCTAGGGACTGGAGTATGGCTTATTAGTAAAGTGTTTGTCTGAAAGAATGAAGAAGTGAGTTTGATCTACAGAACCTAATTAATAACAGCCAAGTGTGACTTCTTATGTTTGAAATTCCAGTGATCGGGAGAAAGAGATGGACAGATCTCTGGAGCAAATTGGCTAGCCAGTCTAATCTATTTGGAGAGTTCTAGCCAACAAGAGACCCAGCCATTAAAAAAAGGTGAATGGTACCTGAGGAATGACACCTGAGGGATGACCTCTGATCTTCATACACATGAGCAAACTTATACACATGAATATGTATACACACACACACACCCCAAGTCCTGTTTCTGGGGATTGTGATTGTGTTCCAGTATAGAAACATGACAATATGCCTTAGGACATTTGTTTTCCAGTTTAAAAACAGGAGGCCTAAGCTGGTGAGATGGCTCAGCAGGTAAATGCACTTGCTGACAAGCATGGTGACCTGAGTTTGACCCCTGGGACCTACATGGTGGAAGGAGAGAACTGACTCCCATAACTTGTCCTCTGACCTCCACATGTAGGCCATGGCACCCATATGTGTGCATGCACACAAACAAATAAATGTAATAAAATATTTTTTAAAAGAATCCTGAGACCCTGTCTCAAAAAAGTGAGAGGCTGGAGAGATGGTTCTGTGATAGGAGATTATTAAAACCAATTATAAGAATTTTTTGTTTAATCCCAAGTGGGCTGCTTAAGACATAGGGTAGTGTTAAGCATTGTAAATGTTCATTGGTCCTGTTTGCTTAAATAAAATGCTCAGGCCTGAAATTGGGCAAGACAGAGAAAGATGGGACTTCCCGAGATTAGAACAGGAGGCCTGGATTAATTCATTCCAGCCAGGAGCAGGAAGGAGGAAACTCACCATGGGTTAGAAAAAAGAACCTCACTCCACATGGCCAGGAACATCAGCATAGCGTGGAGAATGGCAGTCCAAGGGGACATATATATATATATATATATATATATATATGGGATCATATTTGGGCAATGGAATTATGAGCTTGTTTAGATGGGCCAAGATTGCACAATTCAGGACAAGGCTTGTTAAAATCCACATGGTATCTGTGTGTGCTCATTTATAATGGATGGTTAAGGATTAGCCACCAAACCAATTAAATATAATATAAATATTGGTAAACAATTTAATTATTTCTATAAATGGCACCCAACGTAATTTAATAAATTTTTTTCTACACATAGGTATAAAGCATTGAAGGTCTTGTGAGCTGGGGGGGTGTGGCTTAACCAGCTGAGCAAGTTTAACTCTGAGGACTTGGGAGAGAGAAATAAAAAAACCAGAGCCCCGAGGAGAAGGGGGCTCTACAAAGGAGGAAAAATAAAAAGCCAGAGCCCCAAGGAGAAGGGGGCTACAAAGAGAAAAGAGAGAAGAAGCTCCACAAAGAAGTAAAGGAGAATGGGCTTTATAAAGAAGTAAGAGTAAAGAGGTTCTACAGAGAAGTCAGAGAAAAGGCTCTACAGAGAAGTAGGAGAAAGCTCTACAAAGAAGAGAAAGGGCTACAAGGTAGAAGGCAGTTGCTGCTCTCCCAGTTGCTGATGCTCCCCCAAACTGCTGTTGTTCTTCCTACTGCCGTCTCCTGGTTTTCTGGTCTCCTGGTTTGCTGGCTTTCTACTGAGACTGGTATTACCCCCAAAGAATCCAGCGACCCTAATCAGCAGGAAGTAGCTCAAAGAGACCTACATCCCTTCTCCTTCTAACCTTCTTTCTCTCCCGCCTAGGGTTGGGGGTTGAAGGGAACGAGGGGTGGAAGGGAGGTAGAGGTATTAAGCACAATACATTAAGTACAGTTAAGTAAAGAAAAATATATATATATATATTGGATAATTAAAAAGCTTTGTCTACAGGTGGCACCCAACATGGGGCCTAATGGGTAATTTTGTATCTAATGCTGTGGTTTAAGAGGGAAGTATTTGAAGGAGTGAACAGTGTATTTCAGGACATCAGCAAACCAAGAAACAGCAGCAGGGAGAACAAGCAGCAATTTGGCGGACCACCAGCAACTGGGAGAGTAACAACCACTTTCTACCTTGTAGCCCTTTCTCTTCTTTGTAGACCTTTTTCTCTTCTCTGTAGAGCCTTTTCTGTTACTTCTTTTTTTAAGGGTTTTCTGACAGAGTTTCTCTGTGTACCAAGCCCTGGCTGTCCTGGATTCATTTTGTAGACCAGGCTGGCCTTGAACTCACAGAGATCAGTCTGCCTCTGCCTCCCGGGTGCTGGGATTAAAGGTGTGTGCCACCATGCCTGGCTCTATTATTTCTTTGTAGAGCCTCTTTACTCTTACTTCTTTGTGAAGCCCATTCTCTCTTTTCTCTTTGTAGCCCCCTTCTCAGGGCTCTGGCTTTTCCCCTCCTTTGTAGAGCCCCCTTTTCCTCATGGCTCTGACTTTTTATTTTTTTCCTGTGTAGAAGCCCCTTCTCCTTGGGGGTCTGGCTTTTTATTTTTCCTCCTTTGTAGAGCCCCCTTCTCCTTGGGGCCCTGGTTTTTTATTTCTCTCTCCCAAGTCCTCAGAGTTAAACTTGCTCAGCTGGTTAAGCCCCTAGCTCACGAGACCATTAATAGTTTATATCTGTGTCTTAAGCAGCCCACCTGGGATTAAACAAAGACATTCTTATAGTTGGTTTTTATAATCTCCTACCACATGGCTCTGTGGTTAAGAGGACTGGATACTTTTCCAGAGGACCTGAGTTCAAGTCCTAGCATTTACAAAGTGACTTGCAACCATGTAACTCAAATTATAGAGGATCTAATATAACACATTTTTCTAGTCTCTACAGGCACCAGGCAGGTAAGTAGTGCACAGACATACATGCACGCAAAACACCCAGTGACAAAATAATAAATAGAAAGAAAGAAAAAATTAAGAAAATGTTAAAAAAGTTGATGGTGCCTGAGGAACGACACCTCATGAGGTTGACCTCTAGTCTCCACATACATGTACACACACATACACACACACACACACACACACAAATGGGAGGCCTGGGGATGGAAGGTGTCCTGTCTTCCAGATTGAAGTCTTGGAAAAGCTTGCTGTGACACCACTGGTGATCATCTCTGTGCTTCCAATCTGAGACCAGAGTACAAAAACACAAGTCAAAGAACCCCTCCCTGTGTATCCAGGTCTGCTGGCTGCAACAGGAGATCTCTGAGTGGCTGTTTTCTATGGTCTGTTGACCTGTGAAAACCACCAAGTCTACATCAAGGGAACCAGAGCTTATTATATACCCATGTCCTCTAGGAAAGATACTTGCAAGACGCTGAAGAAATGGAATAGAATTGTAAGAGAGCAGACTCCTGGGGAAGAAAGTCAAAATGTCTGCTACATCTAGAATGTGCCTGTGGAGTCTGAGTCATGTGTCCATCTGGAGAGCAGCAAATAGGTCCTGGCTAGCTGATCCTATCTAGAGCCCTTGGTGGCTCACCTGGTAGCCCAGGTCCCCAAGGCTATCCTGAATAATTTGCTATTCTTTCTTTCCCTCAGAACCCAAGAATCCTGGAAAAGGCCACAAATGGAGTCAATGTCATAGAAGAAACGTGTGTGTGTGTGTGTGTGTGTGTGTGTGTGTGTGTAGAAGAAGGTAAGTTTCTCCTCCTGTTAGCTGATTAACTCAGCACCCAAGGGATGGCCATTGAAGATGCCATCTGGGCCCAGCCTCAGGGAAAAGACATCTTCCCTTGGGGGATGTCTCCTTGATACTTCCCTGAAGTCATATTGCTTGGAAAGATGCCTCACCTAAGGAAGGGGCTTTGTTTTCTCTGTGGAGACCAACACTTGAGGTAGTTTTAATGATAAGACCCATGAAACAGGACACTGCCAAGTCATCAACAATAAAACATATCAGCCAGGGTGGAAGAAAGCTTGCTTTATCTTTCTATGCCTCAGAGAAAATTATGTTACAAAATCATTGTTAGAAATGATCAGAGCTAAAATAGATGGTGGGATAATGGAAATAAGACATGTAGAAAATATAATAACAATAATAACATTTTGTTGGCTTTTGCTATTTTTTGTACTTGTCAAGTTTCTAATATGTGCATTTTGTTATGATTTTTTTTCTCTTTTTTTGATTTATTTATTTATTATGTATACAGTGTTCTGTCTGCATGTATGCAGGCAGGCCAAAAGAGGGCATCAGATCTCATTATATATGGTTATGAGCCACCATGTGGTTGCTGGCAATTGAACTCAAGACCTCTGGAAGAGCAGCCAGTACTCTTAACCTCTGAACCATCTTTTTTTCTTTCTTTCTTTCTTTTGTTTTTTTGAGACAGAGTTTCTCTGTGTAGTCCTGGATGTCCTGTATTCACTTTGTAGACCAGGTTGGCCTTGAACTTACGGAGATCTGCCTGCCTCTGCCTCCTGAGTGCTGGGATTAAAGGCGTGCACCATCACACCTGTCAATTACAGACATAGGTGAACTGCCATGTGGGTGCTGGGATTTGAACCTAGGTCCTTTGGAAGAACAGCCAGTGTTCTTAACCACTGAACCATCTCTCCAGCCCAATTTCTTTTCTTTTTCTAAATATATGTTTGCAATTAATTGTGTATCCTTTTTTCTTTTTTTTGGTTTTTTTGAAACAGGGTTTGCTGAGGTTAAAGGCATGTGCCATCACCCCCGGTGTGTCCTTTTTTCTAAAGAGAGACCTGTAAGTGTATTGACTTCGGTTCCTAAAAAGTGTGGATTCTCCTTCCTGTGTACATGGTAACTTAGATATTGTAAGTAAGTTAAAGAAGTTAATTTTGTGAATACAAACCATGTTTTAGGTGCATAAAAGTAACTTCTAAATGCTTCAAAAAGAGAAAATTATCAAGTTATAGAATTTTTGGTTATGACACTAATAACTAAAATTAAAATATTTATAAACAAGCATACAAAATCAAGTATAAGCCAGGTGTGGTGGCTCACAGCTATAATTCAACTGAGCCTGGAGGATTGCCAAGAGTTCTAGACCAGCCTGGACTACAGAATGAGACCCTATCCCAAACAACAGCAGCAGCAAATGTCCAGCTACACCAATAGTTAAAATCTAAAGAGTAACCTG
>CAJQZJ010000545.1:950905-965220 GCA_907164525.1 Lophiomys imhausi
CGGCTACAAAGCTTGTATTCTTAGTGCTGCCAAGGTAGAGACAGGATTCTTGTGGCTTGCCAGCTAGGCCAGCCAGTCTAGTCTTCTTGGCCAGTTCCAAGCCAGTGAGAGACATTGTCTCTCTAAAATAAAGGTAGATAGTGCTAAAGAAATGACATGTAAGGTCACTCTCTATCATGCATGCGCACACACATGCATGAATATCTGAACATGTGCACCCATGCACACATGAACACATACATGTACACATACACACACATAGAAAATTTGGGGCCTGGTGTGGTGGTACACACCTGTAATTCACACACTTGGGAGGCAGAAGCATGAGGATAGATGCAAATTTTAGACCAATCTGGTATGCATAACAAGTTCCAGGCAAGCTAGGCTATATATAGCAAGACTCTATATTAATAAGCTAGAAAAATAAAGATGAGGTTTTGGATCCTGATGGGGTGGTGTTAAGCATTCTAAATGTTAATTGGTCCTGCTTGCTGCCTGTTACTTACATTGTCTCTGATTGGTTAAATAAATGTTGATCCCTGGAGATTGGGCAAAGACAGAGATAGATAGGCAGGACTAAGGTGTGAGGGCTTCAGAGACAGAGAGCATCTTGGGAGAGAAGCCAGGAACAGGAAGAAGGAGGACACAAGCCATGGGGTAGATTAAAGAAGATCATTCCAAGTGGCCTGGAACATCAGCATAGCGTGGAGAATAGCAGTCCAAGGGGACATATGTATATATGGGGTCATATTTGGGTAATAGAATTATGAGCTAGCTTAGATGGGCTAGGATTGCACTATTCAGGCCAAGGCTTGTTAAAATCCATCTGTGTATATTCATTTATAATGGTAGGTTAAGGATTAACACCGTTGACCAATTAATTGATAATATAAATACTTTTAAACAATTTAATTAGCCATTTTTTCTACAAGATCCCACTTACAAACTTATGGCAATTATTTTACTCCACTTAGGAAAATAAAGCCAAGAAAATAATCAGAAATTCCAAGTTGATCCAATTGCTTTGTAAAGAAAGCTCATGAGGGTCTGGATCAGTGCTTTGGAATACTGGCTTCTCTCCCAGGTGACATGATTGAACTTTCAGAACCCATATGACAGGAAACTCACGACTGTCTATGACTCTAGTTTCAGAGGTTCCATGCTCCCTTCTAGTTTCTGTGGGCACCAGGCACACATATGGTGCACAAACATACATGTAGGCAAAAGCCATACACATAAAAGTAATAAATGAATTACTTTTTTAAAAAACTGATGAAGGCCTGGCATGGTGGCACACTCCTTTAATCCCAGCACTCAGGAGGCAGAGGCAGGGGAAATCTCTGTGAGTTCAAGGCCAGCCAAGGCTACACAGAGAAACCCTGTCTCTAAAAAAAAAATGGCAAGCCGGGCGGTGGTGGTGCACACCTTTAATCCCAGCACTTGGGAGGCAGAGGCAGGCGGATCTCTGTGAGTTCGAGGACAGCCTGGTCTACAAAGCGAGTCCAGGACAGCCAGAGCTACACAGAGAAACCCTGTCTCGAAAAAAAACAAAAAAAAAAATAAAAAAATAAAAAAAATTTCTGATGAAATGAACTAAGGCTGCAGATGTAGCTCAATGGTAGAGCACCTGCCTAGCATGAGGCCCTAGATTCAGTCCTCAGTAGCTAAAAAAGGTCTTCAAATAAACTAAGTTCTTTTCTTTATTTCCATCTTAAAGATAAGCTTGATGTCTTCTACCCAATTTTATTACAGTTTGAAATGCAGTACAGACAATATGTTTTGGAGTTTTTTTTTTTTTGGTTTTTCGAGACAGGGTTTCTCTGAATATCTCTGGCTGTCCTGGACTCGCTTTGTAGACCAGGCTGGCCTCGAACTCACAAAGATCCGCCTGCCTCTGCCTCCCAAGTGCTGGGATTAAAGGCGTGCGCCACCACCGCCCGGCTTGTTTTGGAGTTTTTTTGTTTTTTGTTTTTGTAAGACTTTAGACATATTTGTTACTAATTTCTTACAGGAGTCTTCATTAAATGGGACATTGTAGACTTATAATACTTCTTTCACAAAATAGCTAAGGTTATTTAACACAGGAGTTGAACTAAATTAACTTATAATAATGTCTTTATTGAAAAAAATCTCCCAATTTAAACATCCAACAATGACAGTAACTTATGTAGACCCACAAAGTAACTCCATTTTGTAAAGTCAGTAAAAGTTTAAAGTGTCATGTTTCTTTATCAACTTTCAAAATGTTAATTATTTTAATGTGTATTATTTAATGTGTTTTGCCTTCATGCATCACATGTATGCAATACCCTTAGAGGCCAGAAGAGGGCATTGAGTCCCCTGGAATTGCAGTAACAGGACATTATAAGCAACCATGTGGGTGGTAGGAATCAAACCTGGGTCATCTAAAAGAGCAGCAAATGAACTTAACCCTTGAGTCATCTACCTCTCCAGCCCCTCTCAGTCCAATTTGGATTCATCTGTGATCACATTATCCTTCAATGTTGCCTTACCATCATTTTATCTTTGTGACTTTGAGTAAATCAATGAACAAATATTTACTTGGACAATATCCAAAGAATAAAAATGTGTATACTTGGTTTTTTTTTGAGATTGGGTGTTATGTATCACAATCTGATCTTGAACTTACCATATAGATCAGGGTAACCCTGCACTTCTGTTCCTCCAGGCTTCAGTTCCCAAGTGCTGGGATTACAGGCATGGGCCACCATACGTAGTTTGTGTAATTCTGGGGATCAAGCACAGTGCTTCATATGTGGTAAGCCAGCACTCAACCCACTAAGCTACATTTCAGCCCCTAGTTACTTTTTACCTATGCATTCTCAACATAATATGTATATAATATGTATATATTTACATAAATATATGTAATTGTTTATTAAGTTAATAATGTTTGTAAAGCTTCTGGATAATAGAGGTATGAATGAATGGAGCCCCTTTAAATATTGGAGTTAAACAGATGACTTAGTAGCTAAGAGCACTCATTGGCTGCTCTTCCAGAAGATCTGGATTCAATTTCTAGCATCCACAAGGTGGCTTACAACCATCTTAACTCCAGTTCCAGGAGATCTGATGCCCTTTTCTGGTATCCTTGGGTACTGCAAGGATGGGGTGTACAGACATAGAAGACAAAACACCCATACACACAAAAATGAAGGGAAAAATTTTAAATAACCAATATTTAAGTTGGCATGGTATTACACACCAATAATCTCAGCATTGGGACGGTAAAGACAGGAGGATCAGAGACGTTGATTACATGGGGAATTTGAGGCCAACCTGGACTATAGTAGATCCTGCTCAGACGGCAAATGAATGAATGAATGACCAACATCTTTTATTTTCTTCTTTTTTTTAAATCTGGATTTTAAAATTATTATTGTTATTTTGGTTTTCAAGGCAACGTTTCTCTGTGTAGCCTTGGCTGTCCTGGAACTTGCTGTGTAGACCATGCTGGCCTTGAACTCACAGAGAACCACGTGCCTCTGCCTCTCGAATGCTGGGATTAAAGGCATATGCCACCATGCCTGGTTTCCTTGGTTATTTATTTTTATTTTTTAAGATTTATTTACTTATTATTTTTATGTGCACTGGTGTTTTCCCTGCATGTACATCTGTGTGGGGGTTTTGGATACCCTGGAACTGGAGTTACAGACAGTATGAGTTGTCATGTGGGTGCTTGTAATTGAACCTAGGTAGACAGCAGACAGTGCTCTTAACTACTGAGTCATCTTTCCCGCCCCTCCAATATCTTTTTAAAAATAATTTATTTTTATTTTTTGTACCTTGGTGTTTTGACTGCATGTGTGTCTGTGTGAGGGTTCCGATCCCCTGGAACTGGAGTTATAGACAGTTGTGAGCTGCCATGTGGGAGGTGGGATTTGAACCCGGGTCCTCTGGAAGAGCAGCCAGGGCTGTTAACTGCTGAGCCATCTCTCCAGTCCCCTAATATCTTTTCAATAATAGATATGTGCTGAAACCCAGAGGTTTTTATTTGTACCATACAAGGAACTAAAAGCACCTCACTTCTATCAAAAGAGATGCCTGAAAAACCTGGACATACATACATACACATATATCTACATATATTCATATATAAATATGAACTGTGGTCACTTAAAAGAAAAGGGGTATCAAACTAAATAAAAGGCTAAAGTTTCAGTCTGTGGAGGATCTAATTCTTACTCAATTATTATGAGTGTGTACTCTGCCAGAGCCTGGATATTTTCATGTTCTGGGGCACCTGGCACTTGAGATCTTAAGTACCTGACTGGCTTCCTGTAGCAATTCTCTTTGATACTGGCTTCCCCCAAAAGCAGTGGTAAAATGAGTGTAATAGGCCAGTAAGATGGCTCAACGAATAAAGTACTTATGATAAAAGCCTGACAATATGAGTTTGATCCCCCAGAATCTACATAAAGGGTGGAAGGAAAGAATCAGAGGTGCCCTCTGACCTCCACATGCATACTGTGGCACATGTGCATCCACACATACATCATATTCATAATAATAAAACCAAGAATGAATAGAATTGTTGACAGGAGTCTCCATGCCGCCACGGCAACTCACTGCACAGTGCACATGGATGGTCATTAAAAATGACTGTGCGGGGGCTGGATAGATGGCTCAGCAGTTAAGAGCACTGGCTGCTCTTCCAGAGGTCATGCCTTCATGAGTTCAATTCCCAGCAACCACATGGTGGCTCACAACCATCCATAATGAAATCTGGTGCCCTCTTCTGGCCTGCAGATATACCTGCAGTCAGAACACTGTATACATAATAAATAAATCTTTAAAAAAAAAAATCTTTCCTGTTTAAAAAAAAAATCTTTTAAAAAAAATGACTGTGCGATGGGAAAAGGTACTCTGCACATTTCTACCTTTAAATGTCATTACTTTAGATATATTTTGCTAATAATGCATGAAGTACCAAAACATCAGTGAGAGACTGTCTCAAAACAAAACAAAAGCTGGAGAATGACTGAGGAAGATAGTTGTTGTGAACCTCTGACTAACATATGCATGTGCACAGAGCACATACATACGCAACATATAGTCTCTAATAAAATAAAATAAAGACTACTTACAAGATATTTTGGTAATTCTATGACATCTTTGGATACATTTTCAAATTTTATTTTTTTGTAATCCTGATACTTGGGAGGCTGAGTCAGGAGAATTGGCTTTGAATTTGCTGCCAACCTGGGCTATATAGTGTGATCTAGGTTGGCCTAATTACAGGATAAGACCTTATCTCAAAAGAACAAAAAAAAATCCTTACACTTCTATGCAAGAATTGACTCAAGCCCTTTCCTCTTGAGGACTTCTTTACCTCCTGAAAGACCATATAGAATGCTGAGGTTTAACATCTATCTTTGCTGCTAATAGCTTTGGTGATTCACAATGGACATATTGACAGGCTCAAGGTGCCTATAACCAGTGCCCAGACTAGGATAGGGAGAAATATAATTATGGAGCCCCTGATAGTGAGTTGCACAAGGATTACTCTCCTGGGACAAACATTCAAAGGATGATTCTCATGGCTTTTTTGGCTCTTAGCTTTTCTGAAGCCAATGGTTGATATAACCATGTTACTTTTGTCTAGATCTTGTATTTTTAATCTAGTCAAGTGAATGTCATGTAGGACATATGAAAGTTTCAAAATAAACTTTTTTTTCTTTTGAGACAGAATACTCAACTGTGTAGTAGCCCTGGCTGGCCTGGAACTCACAGAGTTCTGCTTGCCCTCTGCTTTCCAAGTGGTAGGATTGAATGCATGAGCCATCAACAATGGACCAAACTGAACTATGATTCAGGGATTCTATCCACTGACTACAGAAGAACAAAGAGTTCTATAGTCCCTGTAAACAGGATATTGGGCCCCTACCATGTGGAAGAAGTTACAGGAGATGGATCATCCTTCAGCTCCCTTGTAGCTTCCTCTGTGTTGCTGGTATAAAACACTAAGTGAGAGAGCTAGACAGATGGCTCAGAGGTTAAGAGCACTGGCTGCTCTTCCTGAGAACCCACGTTCAATTCCCAGCAACCACATGCCCAAGGAATGGTAATGTTCACTGTGGGTTGGGCCCTCTTTCATCAATTTATAATCAAGATTATCTTGTAAGGATGTCTCTGCAAGGAAATCTGATCTGGGCAATCCTTCAATTGAGACTCCCTTCTCGGGTGACTCTTGGTTATTGGCACATCCCCATTAAAATTTCTGGGACCACAGGTCCTAGTGGGGGGCTTGTGGCAAGAAAGTAAGGTGGTGTGTTGGCTTGAATGAGAAATGTCCCCTGTAAGCTCATTTAGTTGAATACTTGGTCCTATTTGTTGTTGGTGTTTAGGACAGTTATGCAACTTCTAGGCAGTGAAGGCTTGCTGGAAGAAGTAGTCACTGAGGGAGAGCTTTGAGGTACCCACTTCCTGTTCTCTCTTTGCTTCCTGGGTGTGACTAAAATGTAAACAGCCAGTTCCTGCTCCTGCCACCATGATTTTCCTGACTTCTACCATGCTTTCCCCACCATGAGGGACTCTCCCTCTGGAACCATCAGCTCAAATAAATTCCTTTCTATTCTAAGTTGCTTTGGCCATAGCATTTTATCATAGCAACAGAACAGTAACTTACATAGGTGAAGAGAAAGAGGCATGAAGACTAACATGTGAGAGAAATCAATGGGAGAAGAAATCTGGACCCACCCCCAGACATATCATAGGCTACATGTAACAAAGTAGAACATGTATGAGAAAAAAACTTTCCATCTACATGTGAGAGAAAGTATTACTACATGAATGACCTATAAAGAATCAAGAGTAGACTCAGCTTCTTTAGCCTTGATCATTTTCCAGATCTCTGACCCACTTCTATCTACTCTTGGGAATAATTTTTCTTTGTTAACAAAGTATGTCTATTTCTATCACTAAAAGAAGAAAAAAACAAATTGATGAGGTGGTGTTAAGCATTCTAAATGTTAATTGGTCCTGCTTGCTGTCACTTACATTGTCTCTGATTGGTTAAATAAATGCTGAGGCCTGGAGATTGGGCAAAGACGGAGGTAGGCAGGACTAAGGTGTGTGGGCTTCAGAGACAGAGAGCATCTTGAGAGAGAAGCCAGGAGCAGGAAGAAGGAGGACACACTCCATGGGGTAGATTAAAGAAGATCACTCCACATGGCCTGGAACATCAGCATAGAGTGGAGAATAGCAGTCCAAAGGGGCGTATGTATATATGGGGTCATATTTGGGTAATAGAATTATGAGCTAGCTTAGATGGGCTAAGATTGCACAATTCAGGCCTAGGCTTGTTAAAATCCATCTGGTATCTGTGTGCATTCATTTATAATGGCGGGTTAAGGATTAACACTGCCAACCAATTAATGATAATATAATACTGGTTAAATCATTTCATTAGCCATTTTTTTACAAGAAGTACTTATAGAGATTCAGGAGATAGAGGCAGAAGGATCAAGATATCAAGACCAGCCAAGGCAACATAAGTGAATTTGAGGCCAACTTAGGGTACATGAGAACCTGGGAAAGGTGAGGTGGGGCTCACCTTATTCTTCCCCTACTTGTCCTGTTGACAGCACAACTCACCCACACCTAAGGCTGTCACTGTGGCAAATAATGTAGAAAATGTTTAGGGGAATCTAGAATGTCTTTGGTATAGATACAAACGAATTCAGCACATGATGAACCCACATATCTATGTTTACATGTCTGTTCTCTTGGAAGGCCTGAAATTAGCTATGTGGATCAAGCTGACCTGGAACTCACAAAGACCCACTTGCTTCTGTCTCTGAAGTGCTAGGATTAAATGTGCATACTACCATGTCCGCTAACAGTGGCTTTATTCTCAATGGCCAAGTTATAGAACTAACCATCATCACAGAAATAATAAATAAAATGTAGTATGTGTATACAATGAGGTTTTGTAGCCACAAATAATGAAATTATGTCATTTGTAGGAAAATGTATACAAGTGATAATTATGTTAAGTGAAATAAGTCAGATTTGGAAAGACAAATATCACACAATTTTCACTCAAGTATGGAACTTACATTTTAAAAAATGATACCTGACATGAAAGTAGATAGGACACTATTTGGGGAGAGGGATAGGAATAGTTGTAGGGCACAAAAGAGTAATAAGGACTGAATATGATTAATGTCTGTGATAGACAATATGTAATGGCATCAAGAAGCCCATTATTTTGTACATCAAATATGTGCTAATACAAAAGAAAACAAAAGCTGGAGTCTGGAGACGATGACTGTGGTTGCAATTCAGACAAATGGGCTGAGCTTCAGAAATCCACAGCACTGGAAATGGAACCCAGAGCTTTACACACACTAGGCTCTATCACTGAACCAAATCTCCAGTCCACAACTGCCTTTTGATAGAGAAATTTGAGTTATGAACATATTAATCTTTGCTTTTATTCAGTCAAACTATAATATATTTTCAATTGAGCTTAGGTCTCTAGGAGAACTGGGCCAGTGTGGGTTGGCTCATCTCAAATAATGCCAAAGATGTGCCATACCACTTCCAGAGGCTTTATTGGCTTTTGATAAAAAGCAGCTATGTGTGGTGGCATGTGACAGTAATCCCTGAAGTTGGGAAGCTGAGTCAGGATCACTGAGAATTCAAAGCCAGCCTGGGCTACTGTAGGAGTCTGACGCTACATAGATCCTCTCTCACAAGAAAGGAAGAATGGTGGGGAAGGGAGATGGAGGAAGGTAGGCATCTGTAGATGCATTGGTCAATCTTAAATGAGTCTCTTGCCTTCCAAAATATAGGAGATAGTTGAAACTAATAGCTACAGGGTGGGATATAGCTCATAGGTAGAGTAGACCCTGGGTGCAGACCCCAGTACCAAAACAATAAGAATTTTTATCTCATCACAAATATCACCCACCAAAGTAAAACTGACATAACCACATTGCAGACACCAAAGTGTATACAGAACAAGGACTGAACTTGAAACAGGCTGGAGCTACCCTGAAGACCTGAAGGTCACAGCCTTACTGAGACCCAAGAAACAAGGACACCTTCAGACTTACCAGGATACTGTTCGACAACCTTCCTGTCCTGTCTCCTAAAACCAAAAGCAGGGTAATCATTTCTAGAACAATGGAAACAACAAAATAAGATCTTTTGTTGCATTGTAAAAAAGTGAGACAAATAAAATAAATATACAGGAGGAACTAAGAAAAATGTGTAACCGCCAAATAACTACACATTAAAATAAAGCAAAACCATATGACAATCTCTGCACTATGATAAATAATTACTGTTCCAGAGAAATTTGCCACAGTGTTCTGTTAGAAGCTTCTTCCCAAACAATAGAAAACAAAGGGAATCCTACATTGTATTTATAAATCATATTGATAATTTTTATTGCATATATGTTGCACAAATTAAGGTTTTGTCTGTTTTCTAGGATCTGTGAATTTTAAAAAATTAATCATCCCACAAATTAATAATCTTAATAAAATTAATGTTAGTATAAAATAATGACATTGACTTGGTGGTCACAAACTATTACAAAGGCAGGAGGATCATTTGGAACCCATGATTGAAGAACACAGAAGATCTTGTCTCAAAAAGTAATGAAATAGAGTGGAATGAACTAAAGTAAGTGAAAATGTACTATTACCATTGAGCTGTGCACAGAAAAAGTATTGATGGCAATTTCTGTTGTAATTTTGAGACAGGATCTCACCCTAGACTTGCTTGCAATTAGTTGCAATCCTCGCTTCTTAGCCTACTAAGTGCTAGGATTATGGTTATTTTTCATTTTGTGTATGTGTGTGCACATGTGTGCTTGGGTGTGCTCACCTGCACATGTGCTTGTTTCCGGAAGCCAGATCGGATTTAGGTATCTTTATCACTCTCCACCTTATTTATATAAATATTTTTATTGTTAGTATTTTATTTATGTGTATGAGTGTTTTGCACATATATGTCTGTGCACCATGTGTGTGCTTAGCAGAGGCTAGAAGAAGGCATTGACTAAAGTTAAGGATAGTGGTGAGCCATCATGTGGGTGCTGGAAATCAAACCTATGTCTTATGGAAGCTAGGGCAGTTCTCTTAGCCACAAAGTCATCTCTCCAGATCCTCTGCTTTTTTTTTTTTTAAAGGCAGTGGACTCTCACTGAACCCTCTTTTCATCTGGGGTTACATGCATGTGCCACCACTTTGCCCACTGGGCCCATCCCTCTAACACTCTCCTCCTATGCCCCTTTTAATGAATCGAGAAAGAGTCTCACTTCATGGTCCTGGCTGTCTTGGACTCACTCTGTAAATCAGACTGGCGTGGAACTCACAGAGATCTGCCTACCTCTGCCTCCCGAGTGCTGGGATTAAATTCTTGCCCCCTTTTAATTTTTAAAATAAAAAAGCAACGAGATTTCTGTGTTCAAGAAAGAGTAGAAATACAACAAAAATTCTAATGTCTCCAATTCTTCTAAAACCATAAAAAATACGAGAGCTGGGCATGGTGGCACATGCCTTTAATCCTAGCACTTCGGAGGCAGAGGCAGGAGTATCTCTGTGAGTTGGAGGCCAGCCTGGTCTACAGAGTGTATTCCAGGATAGTCAGAACTACATAGAGAAGCCCTGTTTCAAAAAAGCAAAGAACCAAACCAAAGAAAACAAAACAAAAAAGGAGAAAACAAATGATGTCTCCAAGCGCCCTACAATCTACAATTTTCAAGAGCCCAGGATGCAGATAGCTGACAAACTCCAGATAAAGATGCAGAGCTCAGGAAACCAGAAAAACCATGCTATTGTCATTGTTGTAGACCCACACTCCCTTACCTCCTTGTTGAAGGCTTGTTCCCTAGCTGCTGAATTCAATCACTGAGAGTTGATGGGACCATGAGGGCTGTAACTTCATCAATGAAATAATCACCCCAGGCCACCAGGGTTTGGCAAGACAGTGCTAAGGGTCTCAGCGATCCCCAGGACCTACCAACTGGGATCCAGTCCAGCAGGACACTGTCCAACTGTGTTTGGAAACACCTGCATGCAGATAAGCTCAGTTCCAGTCAGATGGCCAGAGCTACTGAGACTAGAGGAACAAAATCGAGGAAAACGAAAATTGGTGGCGGTGTGTGGGTATGAAAGCTGGAGCGCGTTGCAACCAGGAGAGGGCGCCCGAGAACTGAGGAATCCACAGATCTGTGAGTTCCAGGGCATGCATCTAGGAGACCAAGTATATTCAAATATCAACGGTGAGAACAAAAGCAAACAAAAATTAAAGTGCTGCATTTGCACAAAGAAGAAAAAAAGCCCCACAAAGCAAGCAGTCTAAGCAGTACCAAGCAGAATGCCACCAGCAATGGCTTTAAATGTACTCATCATTTCACTGTGTTCTTCATGAGTTCGCGTCCTTCACGGACTCACTGTGTTTGAATCCATTATTCTCATAAGATTTTGTTTTTGAGTCTGGGTCTCATGTAGCCCAAGATGACCTCAAACTCGCTATGTAGATGAGTCTGGCATTGAACTTCGAATGCTCCTGCCTCTACTTCCAAGATGCTAGGATTACCAGTGAGAGCCAACATATCTGGCTCTGCCATAGGTACTCTTTCAAAAAAACTTGTTTATTGTTTGTTTGTTTGTTTGTTTGTTTGTTTATTTAATGTCTATGAGTGTTTTGCCTGCATGTATGTATGTGCTCCACATGTGGTGTAGTGTTGGTAGAGGTCAGAGGAGGACATCAGCTTCCCTGAAACTGGAGTTATACAAGTGCTCTTAACAGGTGGACCATGTTTCTAGCCCCTATAATAATAATAATTATTATTATTATTAATATTTTGTTTTTCGAGACAAGGTTTCTCTGTGTAGCCCTGGCCATCCTGGAACTCACTCTGTAGACCAGGCTGGCCTTGAACTCACAGAGATCCACCTGCCTCTGCCTCCCAAGTGCTGGGATTAAAGGTGTGTGCTGCCATGCCCAACCCTAAAATTATTTTTGATACTTAATTTGTCATCATGTTGGCCAGTGATAGCACCTTAAGAAGGGTTTTTGTGCTCTTGACATCAGTTTCTGGTGCAACCAAGATGCTTACAACTTACACACACTTGTTTTGATAGACAGTACCTGGAAATATGCATCTAATAAACCATTTTTCAAACAGATTTTTATTGTTTTTTTTTGAGATGGGGTTTCTCACAAACACAGTTTTAAAAGTGAGTTCCAATTCAAATGTCCAATTTCCAGTCTCAATCTCATTTCTCTCATTTTTACACTGAAGAGCAGGATCTGTGAAGCTCATTTTTTATTTTCTTTGCTCTACAATGTGCAATTTTGAAACCAATATACATGTGAAAAGGGGAAGGCTGCAACAGATAGATATTGCTGGACAGCACAGACTAAAATTCAGACTCTGAGCACAGGAACTGCTCCCATCTGGGAGTCCAGAAGAGATCACAAGGCAAGTATGAACTGACTCACCTCACCCAACCCAGCTTTAAGTTCACAACCGAATACAGTGCAATGTACTTTGCATTTGGTCTGGCAAAAATGTGGCTTACAGTCTCGAGTTTATATTCATCTACTGGTAAAAATGAGAACAGCTGTACTGGGCAAATGCTACTGTCATTGTTGTAGATGCACACTCCCTTACCTCCTTGTTGAAGGCTTGTTCCCCAGCTGCTGAATTCAATCACTGAGAGGTGATGGGACCATGAGGGCTGTAACTTCATCAATGAAATAATCTACTAATGGAATCAAAATTTGCTAGAATTCTTGGGAGATGGCCAAAAGTATGTTGAAGAAAATGAGTTTCTAGGGATGTACCTTCAAAGGGTACCTTGTCCCTAGGCCCTTCTTTCCTCTGTCTGCTTACTGCCTGCCATGAAGTGACTATCAATTTCCACAGGCTCCTACCTCCATAGTGTGTTTGCCATGACCCAAGCCTACAGGAAACTGAGCCCACCCACTAAGGGCCAAACCTGTCTTCCTTGTAGGTTTTTTTTTTTTTTTTGGTTTTTTGAGACAGGGTTTCTCTGTGTAACAGCACTGGCTGTCCTGGACTCACTTTGTAGACCAGGCTGGCCTCGAACTCACAGAGATCCGCCTGCCTCTGCCTCCCGAGTGCTGGGATTAAAGGCGTGCGCCACCACCGCCCGGCCCTTGTAGGTTTTTAAAAGGAATTTGTAACAGCAACAAAAAGCTCTGCCACGTGACTTTTCCTAAGGAGACATGAAGAAATGTCTACTCACCCTAGATAAAGAAGGCACTGACTGGTCAAAGAAGTTGTTCCATCTTGGGGAATCAGTGAAATTATTGTGTTACTCGCAAGAATGTGGGTGACTCAAAGAGAGCTACACTACTAGGCAGTCCCCTGGGCAACCTGTGTGCACCTATACTATTAAAGAGCCCCACCCATATAGCATGGATGACTCACAAGAAGCTATGCCACTAAAGAATATCACCCACAGCATGCACAGCTCATGAAAAGCTATACCAGAGGAAAGTCCCTTCCACCAGTCAACTTTCTATGTTCCACATAGGACCTCGGGAAAACACATGAATCCCTGTGAGCCCCATGAGCTGCTTGTTTCTCTCCACAGGGGGATGTTTATGGGGCAGATCTCATGAGGGTCTATGTGTGTTTGAGTGTGTGTATAGATGTGTGGGTGCATGTGTATGTGGAGACCAGAAGTCAGCTTTAGATGTCATCCCTCAGGTTACACCCACCTATTTTTTTTTTTTTTGAGATAGGGTCTTTCTCTGGCCACACATAACTTTTAAAAAATGGTTGTGATTTTTGTTGTTTGTTTTAGATAAAAAACACGGGTCCTCATTAGAGCAAAGCAAACACTTGATTAACAGTCATCTTCCCAGACCTTGTGAGCATTGTATTGGGGTCATTCACAGCTATTCTGATTCAATACTGCAACTGCCTTGTCCATCCTGAAGGAAACAGCCATTCAGCAATAACATACTGCTAACAGAGGCTTCAGTGCCAACTGTATGATGACTTCTTTTTCCTCAGGCTCTCTGATGCCATGATGGGTAGTAGCTTCCCCACTTCACTGAGTAGTTTTCCCCTTGCCTTCTTTCACATTCATCACAGGCTGTGTGAAGTTTAGTTTTTCATCAAGTTGACACAAGCTACGGGTCTGGGAAGAGGGAACCTCAACCAAGAAAATGCCTCCACCAGTCTCTGGGGACATTTTTTGATGATAGATTGATGTGGGAAATCACAGAGCCCACTCCACTTGGAAAAATGCCACCCTGGGCAGGTGGTTCTGGATGGTATAAGAAATCAAGATGAT
>CAJQZJ010000545.1:965230-993010 GCA_907164525.1 Lophiomys imhausi
CCAGGCATGGTAGTGCACGCCTTTAATCCCAGCACTCGGGAGGCAGAGGCAGGTGGATCTCTGTGAGTTCAAGGCCAACCTGGTCTACAGAGCGAGTCCAGGACAGCCAAGGATACACAGAGAAACCCTGTCTTAAAAACCAAAAAAAAAAAGAAAAGAAAAAATAAAACAAAAAGAAAGAAAGGAAGAAATCAAGATTATGGAGCAGGGAGATGGGTCAGTTGGTAGAGGCACCTGTTGTCAAACCTGACAACCTGAGTTCAATCCCTAGCACCACATGGTGTTTTTAGTCAGGGTTTTATTACACAACAGAGAAGCCAACTAAGACAGTCTGAGTTGCAGTTGGCAGTGTAAGGAGAGCGTTCTCTCTAAAGATATTCTAATATTTAATTACTATCAAATGAACACAATGTAAACTTCACCACATTAAATATTTCTAGCTGTAAATGTCTGTGGTATCACATATATGCACACCGTCATGAACCATTACTACCATCTATCACTAGGACCAAGTAAGATGCCCAACCCCATGCTATTATCTTCTCTCTAAGCCCTGGCATCCATCCTTCCTTATTTTTAGGAGTTTGGCTACTCCAGGGACTGCATACTAAATGAAATCCAATTGTGACTGATTTTGGAAAATACACCCTTTCACAGAATCTTTATAAACAGCAATCAATCTTTATAAATAGTAATCAAGGCGAAATTCTGTGCAATTTAAGGCTCAATTCTGCACTAGATTTAAAAATGGATCTTGTTTGGAATGTGACACTGTTTTCAAGCAATAAAAAAGTTGAAAGGCTAAGTTTTATGGAATGTGATTATACTTTCAGTTAGGGAAGCTGAGGCAAGAAATAGGGGTGAGCCCTGGAGTTTCAGAACATCCTGGACAACTTAGTAAGACTCTTCTTCCCAAAAAATCAATTAAGGACTGGAGAGATGGCTCAGTTAGTAAAATGCTTGTCATGCAAACAGGAGGGCCTAAAGTAAATCTCTAGCACCAGTGTAAAAAGCCTGAAAAGGGTTCATTTCTGGGTCTTCAATTCGATTCCATTGATCCACTGGTCTGTTTCTATACCAGTACCATGCTGTTTTTACTACCATTGCTCTGTAGTACAGCTTGAAATCTGGGATGGTGATGCCTCCAGATGTTTTTTTTTATTGTACAGGATTGATTTATCTATTATGTGCTTTTTGTTATTCTATATGAAGTTGAGAAGGGCTTTTTCCAGGTCTATAATGGTCACTTAATTTTTGACAAAGAAGCCAAAACCGCACAATGGAAAAAGGACAGCATCTTCAACAAATGGTGCTGGCCCAACTGGATGTCCACATGTAAAAGAATAAAATTAGACCCATACTTATCACCTTGTACAAAACTTAAGTCCAAGTGAATCAAAGAACTTAACATAAGGCCGGACTCATGAAATCTAGTAGAAGAGAAAGTGGGGAAAAATCCTCGAACTCATCGGCACAGGTGACAACTTCCTGAACAGACAACCAACAGCTCAGGACCCAAGACCAACAATCAATAAATGGGACCTCATGAAACTGAAAAGCTTCTGTAAGGCAAAAGACACCATCATTCGAGCAAAATGGCAACCTACAGATTGGGAAAAGATATTCACCAACCCCACATCTGACAGAGGGCTAATATCCATAATTTAAAAAGAACTCAAGAAATTAAATGCCAAGAAACCAAATAATCCAATCAAAAAATGGGGAACAGAGCTAAACAGAGAATTCACAAAGGAGGAATCCTTAATGGCTGAGAGACACTTGAAGAAATGCTTAGCATTCTTAATCATCAGAGAAATGCAACTCAAGATGACACTGAGATTCCATCTCACACCTGTCAGAATGGCTAAGATCAATAGCTCAAATGACAGCACATGCTGGTGAGGTTGTGGAGAAAGGGGAACACTCCTCCATTGCTGGTGGGAGTGCAAGCTTGTACAACCATGATAGAAATTCGTTTGGTGATATCTTAGAAAACTTGGAATAGCTCTACCTCAAGACCCAGCCATACCACTTCTGGGTATACATCCAAATGATTCCTCACCGAATCACAAGGAAGTTTCCTCATCTATGTTCATAGCAGCCTTATTTGTAATAGCTAGAAACTGGAAACAACCCAGATGTCCCTCAGCAGAGGAATGGATAGAAAAACAGTGGTACATCTACACAATGGAATACTACTCAGCCATTAGAAACAACGAAATCATGCAATTTGCAGCCAAATGGATGGAACTAGAGAAACTCATCCTGAGTGAACTAACCCAGACTCAGAAGGATGCACATGGCATCTATTCACTTATAGTCGGATTTTAGCTATATAGTACAGGATAACTATACTACAACCAATGCACCAAAGGGAACATGAACATAGATTTTGTTTCCCATCAATGAGACACTTTGCCCTAGTGGTGCTGCCTTGTAGGCCCCCAGTGTATCAGGAGGCTCTTGACCCTCATATGACTGCTGAACTAGGGCAGGGGACTGTTATGTAGGGACACTCCACTCCAGAGGAGTGGGATGGAAGGGATAGGGGTAGAGGGTGGGAGGGAGGGACTGGGAGGGGTGGAAAGAGGACACTATGATGGAGATGTAACCTGACGTAATAAATAAACATTTAAAAAATAAAAAATAAATAAAACGATACAAAAGACATCCAGGAGACCTAGGATTTAGCTTGGTAGTGAAATGTTTGCCCGGTACATGCAAGTGTCATCCCCACATCCATGTCCATTTCAACTTAAGCGTGAGTCAGAAAGGGAAAAGAGGTGCAGTAAGTGCTCTCAAGCCACCTCTCCAGCTCAAAGGCCACCAATTCTGAAGGTCATACAGGTGGCCTTACACCATTCATTTCCTACTAGCTTTGATGCAGAGGATAACTCTAAGGTGTGGGTTGTGGTAACAGTTGCTTAGGCTACTGCTCAGGGACCTGACTTTGAACTCCTGATTCTCCTGCTTCCACCCTCCAAATGCTAAGATTAGAGATGTATCCCATACATAATTCTCTCTCTCTCTCTCTCTCTCTCTCTCTCTCTCTCTCTCTCTCTCTGTGTGTGTGTGTGTGTGTGTGTGTGTGTGTGTGTGTGCGCGCGCACGCGCGCATCTGTGTGTAACTATTAACTATTTTATTATTCTACGTGTGGTGTGTTTTCCAGGTGTCTGGGAAAGCTTAGAGTATAGGAAGTTTTTCACAAAAGCCATAAGCAAGGAACTGAGAAGAGAGCTCACCAGGAAAGTGCTTACCATACAAAAATTCAATCCCAGGCACACAAGTAAAGACCAATCTAGGTGGATTAGTGAACTCCAGATTTAGTGAGAGAATTACCTCAAAAAATTAGGTGGATAGAAACTGAAAAAGACACCCAACATTGACCTCAGGCTTACACACACACACACACACACACACACACACACACACACACACACACAAACACACACCATAATTTTTTAAAGCCAGGAACAGAAATTGAAACATAGTCATAGTTTACCATGTAAAAAATTTTTCAATATATTTCAATCTATTCCAAATACAAAGTCAAAGGCAATGGATGATCCTTACAGTCATGATGCTCAGTGACAGAAAACAGGAAACAAAGGACAATTATTGTATAATTTCAGTTCTAGGAGGTCCCCAGAGCAGCGAAATTCACATAAAGTGGGGAGGGTAGTTTCTAGGGGCTGAAGAGAGGAGGAGCAAGAAACTAGTGCTTAATATGTTCTTAGTTTCACTTCTGGTGTGGCTGGGCTTCATGGTGCTTCAGTGCCATGAACGGGTTAAATTGTACACTTGAAAATGATAAACACAGCAGCTAATACATTGCTTATATTTTGCCACAATTTTGAAAATGCCAAAGGAAATTATCAAATGGCTCCTTGTTCTCTAGCAAAATTGGACACTGACTGATAAAGTCCCTGACCTGTGAGATGGAGCTGAGAGCTGAATGAAGGTGACATCAGGGACTCTTAATGAGTCCCCTTTATAGAGTCATTTAGAAATAGTCAGATTAGACATAAGAGTGACATCTAATCTTCCAGGATCCCAGGATACCAGCTGGCACAATGGTGGCAGATGATGATGGGATGGGTCAGAGCAGAGCACTTGAGATCTTTCTCTCCCCATCCCTACCACTACCCTTGTTCCTGTACACTCCCATTTTCTCCCACTCTCACCCTTCATGTCCCCTCTCCTTCCACCCACCCTTTTTCTGGAGCCCCAGGGACCTTTCACTACAGCTGGGTAGCTCACATGCCCTCACACGTTTGGGGACTAAGGCAGTAATCTGCTTTAAGCTAAATCAAGACTTGATCTTCTGTTAGCCCTAATCATCAATTAGCACCCCACAGTACAGGAGCTCTAAGACTTAAAACTTACTGCCTTACTCCACCTCCTCTTCCCCCTCTCACCTCTAAACTCCTTACCCAGTGCTTTGGGTGCACTACAGTGAGATGTCATTAGCATAATATTGGACAAGGACAGGCAGGGCAAACAGAGGGCTACCTCTGGAACTCAAGCAAGGTTGGATGCTCTCCGAGACACCAAATTCCTCTGTACTTAGATAGCACTTCACCTTCACAAGGAAAACTTATTAGGGGTTCTGAGGGCTCCCTGCCACTTTCAGCTTTTACTTCCATCTTATTAGAACTTTTATTCTATAAATCTTTTATTAGGACTTCTGGTAGATGCCTGTCACCTCCATTCAGCTCCAAGAATGAGATATGATTGGTTCTTAACCGAAAAGAACAATCAATTGAAATGTAAGAGAAGAGAGCTACATGGTGGCATTTGGACTGCTTTCTGAGTTTGATGGCCATTGTCATTGTTATGTTCTAATCTAATTACTCCTAAGTGACCTCACAAGATTGGACTTATTAGGACTTCTGGTAGATGCCTGTCACCTCCATTAAATTTCAGTTCTATCCAGAAGACCAACTACAAGACAAAGAATCATTTGATCCTTTGCCTTTGACATCTCCAAAATAGTGATAAAACACGTAAGTCTACCAGCCTAGCTATTTTCAAATGGACAGTCCAGTAGGAGTAAGCATGATCCTTTTGCGGGGCAGCTGCCAGTACCTCCAACTCCAGAACCTGTTCATCTCGGACAACTGGAAACCTGCACCCATGAAACACTTACTCTCAACTGCCCTGTCCCCCAGCTCCTGCTGTAAATCTGGCTACGCTAAGGACCTCCTAGAACTCAAGTATTGTCTTTTTGTGCCTGGCTCATTTCACGGGGCTTCGTGTCCTGAGCGACACCCATGTTGCTTCATGTACCAGAATTCCCTTCCTTTTAAAAGCTGAGTAATGTCCCACTATATGGATATGCCATGCCTTGTTTACTCATTCATCTATTGACGCACACTGAACTGGCACCTATTCTTGGTAAGGAATGCTGCTGCTCTCAAGTTGTCCTCTTGTCTTCCACACACGGGTCATGGCATGCACCCTCCCTACACATAAATAAGCAAATAAATAAATGTAATTTGACATTTTTAAAGTATTTGTTTTTATATTATGTGTATGATTGTTTGCTTGCAAGTATCTCTGCACTATAAGAATGCAGTGCCCACAGAAGCCAGAAGAGGGCATTAGATCCCCTGCAACTGGAGTTACAGGCAGTTCTGACCCACTATGTATTGCTTGAACTGGAACCTAGGTCTGTGGTACTGTGATCCATGCTGCTGCCAGAAACCATGTGGAATGATCCAGGCTGTTGCAGCCTGCTATGGGCAAGGAAGTTTCTTTTGCAGTGGTTTCAATGGCTGTAGAGTCATAATAACTGAGAATTAGAGACTTTAAAGGTTTCTGTAACAACAACCCCTTGCCCAAAAAGAAACAATCCAGACAGGAAGCTATTAAAGCATCCTTAAAAACTGTGATAATGGGGGCTGGAGAGATGGCTCACTGGTTAAGAGCGCTGGCTGTTCTTCCAAAGGATCCAGGTTCAAATCCCAGCACCCACAGGGCAGGCAGTTCACAGCTGTTTGTAATAGCCGGGCGTGGTGGCACACGCCTTTAATCCCAGCACTCAGGAGGCAGAGGCAGGCAGATCTCTGTGAGTTCAAGGCCAGCCTGATCTACAAAGTGAGTCCAGGACAGCCAGGGCTGTTACACAGAGAAATTCTGTCTCAAAAGAACAAAAACAAACAAACAAAACAACCAAAACAAAAAGGCAAAAAAAAAAACCCACAAAAAACAAAAAAATGTGATATAGATACTGAAGTGTAGCTGGTCACAGTTGATGGCTTCTGTTGGTGGTGGTGGTGGGGGGACTCAAGTTTTCTTTAAGGGACTGGCCACTGGGAATTTGATGATGCTCCAGTGAGTATATGGGTAACACAAATTGGATTTGGTGGGGATTTTGGGGTAGCAGAAGAGTAAGAGGGCACACCTGGGAAGAATAAGAAGGAAGTGATCAGGGTGCATTGTATGAAATTCCCAAATAATTAATAAAAGTATTATTATTTTGAGGAAAAAATTTTAAAAGTAAATCTTTAAAAAGATTCTAGATATTGGGAAAGGAGAGAGGTGAACAAAGTAAGTTGGATTTAACGGGTGCCCATGTAGATATATTAGGCCTAACTCCTCTAACATGTAAATCAATACATACTACTAAAATATTTTTAAAATTCTTTTTTTTTTTTTTGGTTTTTCGAGACAGGGTTTCTCTGTGTAGCCCTGGCTGTCCTGGACTCACTTTGTAGACCAGGCTGGCCTCGAACTCGCAAAGATCCGCCTGCCTCTGCCTCCCAAGTGCTGGGATTAAAGGCGTGCGCCACCACCACCCGGCTTTTTAAAATTCTTAACCAAAAGATTTATCGTGACCAACCAAAATTAAAACACACATAGCAGTTGCTTAGGGTAACTTCCCATACACCTCTTAAGTGGTTAGAACTCTGATTCATACACTCAGGGCTTTCTAGTAAATTTGTCAATAATATAAATGAATGTTTTTCAAAATCCTGAATCACAAATGCCCTTCAATTGAAAAGATATCATCAATTTTGCCCTCCACCCAAGAACTTAGAAATAAAGATTAAATTTAAAAATTACTCCCATCTCCCCTCCTCCCATAACCTGGAAATAGCTTATATACTTTCTGTCTCAATGGATTTGCCTTCTCTTTATACTTGACATCCTAGAATCATATCTATGTGACTTCTGGCATCTGCCTTCTTTAATTTAGGATATTATTTCTAGATTCATTCACTTTGTAGCACAAGAACAACTTCATTCCTTGTGACATTCCTTTGTGTGACTAGATTGCACTTACCTCATTTATTCATTTGTTGATAGACTTTTGAGCTGTTTCCTCTCTTTAAGTCTCATCTGGAAAGCGCTGTTATGAACATTTGTGTGTGAATTTTGTGCAAACATATGTTTTCTAGGCTGCTGCTGGACATGGCTGAGATCAGGATTAAGTTACACACAGAGCCCCTAGCTTGGTACTAACATGTGGGTGCATTAATTAATTCCAAGAGCCATTTTTGGGATGGACAGAGTTTCTACCTGTCTCCAAGCTTAAGGCTGGAGCCAGGAGTACTGAAGAATGATAGCATGGAGAATGGGCACATTAATTCCACCAGCCCATAAAACTTTACTGAGCCCAGCTCAGTAGGAGCCAACTCAAAGGAGATTCCTCAAGGCAGCTGGATTTCAGCACCAAGTAGAGAGGAGCTGGTGGAAGCCTTAAGAAAGGATGTCCACTGGGTGGTGGTGGTGCACACCTTTAATCCCAGCACTTAGTAAGCAGAGGCAGGCAGAGCTCTGTGAGTTCAAGGACAGCCTGGTCTACAGAGTGAGTCCAGGACAGCCTGGGCTGTTACACAGAGAAAGCCTGTGTCAAAAAAAGAGGGAGAGAGGATGTGCTTTCTGAGGATGCCACAGCAGGAAAGTAGGAGCCTTTGCTTAGAATTGGCCATGTTCAAGAGATTAGTGGCTCCTGCTAATTTTGGAGCCAGCAGCAGCCACACTGCTAGTAGCAAAGGAGGACAGTGAGGCACTCTATCAAGACACTGTCAAGAAGCAGGCAGCAGCCAAGTACAGTCCAAGAACAGATTGGACCTGAACAGACAAAAGGGAAATACCATGTGCTTCAAGTGCTGTGCCATGCTTCTGGGAAGACCTGCATGGGCCCCTGGTGACAGTAATAGCTGCAGCTGACAGAGATGGAAGAGGAAGAGGGCTGAAGCTGAAAGAGGGATAAACAGTCAGCACCTACCCCCTTTCCAATGGGAGCAATCCTGCTAACACACACTGTACCCACAGGAACCACTAACAAACTCTGTGCTGCAACACAGACCTGTTCCAGGCCTCTGCCTGAAAGGTTTTCAGGGTGTTCAGCAGAGCAAGAGAAGGGAAGTAGACTAGAACTCCGAGCTGCCTCCCTGCTCACACTGTGGTCCACAAACGCCATCCTAAGGTCTGCCTTACCCATACTAGCAGAAAGAGTTGAAAGACATGTAAACAAGCCAGGAATGGGAGGGGTGGGGTGTGCATTATCCAAGTTCCATTGCAGGCAAATGGCCCTGAGCCACCCCGTAGGTTGGACTCTGGAACAGGGGAGTGAGTTAGGAGGGGGCAATCTAAGCCCTGGGCCCAATTAAGAGATCAGATGGTGAAGGGTTTTGGGAGCCCTTAAGGTAAGGAGGCCTGGGCTGATCCTGCAGGCTGATATAAAGTCCTGTAAACCCACAGGCAATGTGCCAACTCTGGCAGGTTCCAGAGAAACTGCTTTCCACAGCCATGGCCCAAAGACTTACAGGTGAAAAGACAGTGGATCACTATGAGGATAGCACCCATGCAAGCATCTTCACCTATACCAACAGCAACAGCACCAGAGGTGAGCAATGGGTGCACTGGAGATACAGTCACCAGACCAGGGTGGCTATGCTAAAAAGCTACCAGCCACCCCTAATTTCTCTCTACTACATAACCTTATCTCCCTTAGCTTTAATAATGATGTCATCACGGTCAGATAAAAGAACACTCATTATAAAACCACACACACTTTGATTAGCCTCTGCAAATCTGGGTCCTTAGAAGGGTCCATGAGATTTTCATCATTAGGGGAAGGACAGGGTCTGTTTTGTATTCTCTAAAGCCACAAGGAGGCTGAAGAGGTGGTCTGGAGAAGAACACAGACCCATTGAAAAATAGGAAACTTTAGCAGGCTTCTGAGTATGTCTGGTCCCAGATCGAGAAGCTGGGGAAGCTGGAGCAGAGGACAAAGACTAGGTTAGAAGACACTGTGACAGCTGTATTGTTCAATCCAGGTCCCAAGGAAGGCACACCACCGACGCTATTCATTTCTGAGGACGAGAGCTAATAAGTGGTCTTTCTGTCTTGAGCAGTCCTGGGGACTGAGGACTCATGTGGGCAGCTGGAGTTCTGCCTTTATAAGTTATTTATGCAAAAGCTTGCATGTGGAAGTATCAGATGACTACAGGCAGCCCCCTCCCAGCCCTACTATCAGGTGTCTCCTTAAAGCTTCCCTAGAGGCCTAGGTTGTCAAAACCCTGCCACCACTGTAGGGACAGGGACCTCAGGCCAGACTAGCTAGATCTCTGTACTTCACCTCCACAGGCTTCAGCGAGATACAACACCCCTGTTTTCTGATGCCAGAGGTGTTGTTTTGTGGAAAACTTCAAGTATATATGAAAGTAATAGGGAGAGTATCATGAACTCAGGTCCTTATCATTCAACTTCTATAGGTTTTATCTTATTTCATCTGTGACCCTTCCACTCCCTTTCCTCCTGATTCTTTTATTCTTTTTAATTTTGCATTATGTATATATTATATCGCTCTATATACAGATATATTATATCTCTCTTATACTTCTGAAGCTATTCTGGAATTTATAGGCCAGGATGGCCTTGAACTCACGATTACCTGCCCCAGCCTCCAGAGACTTGAGATTACAGGCATGTACTACTATGGTCAGAAAAGGTGATGTACTTTTTTTTAAAGTTGACCTGAATCAAAGCTTGAATGAAGTGCACAGATTCATGTTGATTACTAAATCAAACCCAGGGTTTCATGCATGCTGAGCAAGTGCTCTACTATGTATCTGCCTCCCCAACCCAATTGCTACATCTTTCATTTTCCTTGGACTTTTTTTTTTTTTGGTTTTTCAAGACAGGATTTCTCTGTGTAGACGTTGGCTGTTCTGGATCTCACTCTGTAGACCAGGCTGGCCTTGAACTCACAGAGATCCACCTGCTTCTGCCTCCCAAGTGCTGGGATTAAAGGCGTGTGCTACCACGCCTGGCCATTACAGACAGCTGTGAACTGCCATGTTGATGCTGGGGTTTGAACCTGGGTCCTTTGGAAGAACAGCCAGTGCTCTTAACCACTGAGCCATCTCTCCAGCCCTTCCTTGCACTTTTTAAAAAAGAAAATAACCCTTTTCCCTGGGCTTTCCCTCACTTCAAGCATTGCCAGTAACTAGCCTGTGATGTGATTTAACTTGCTCCTCTGAGTTGTATTAATTATCACTTTTTTCCTCTGTAAATTAACAGTCAATCTGAAAGTCTGACTGGTACCAAAGGCATCTTCTGGCAGAAGTACTAGAAATAAGAGCAAGTCCTGGGTCAGGACATCAGCTCAAGCAGAATATTTTCAGCTTGAGCAGAAAGTAGTCAGTACTGATAGAAAAAAAAGTCAGGCTGCTTTCCAGACAGAGGGAAAGAGACAAGCTTTTCTTTGTTTGCTGGGGTAGCCTGGAGATTTTCTCCTGGGTATAGTTGTGGTCTCAAAAGATGTTCTATTTTTCATTTAAAACATTAGCTAATCCTAGAAATCCAGGTGCTGCCTCTTTTTTACTTCTTTCCTGATCTGATGCCTCTAGTCATGGTGGCTGGTAGGTGTCTGAAGCTTCCAGAAGGGAGAAGACACTGGGTGAGTGTGGATCAGGGTGGTCATGGGTTTTGTTTTCAGTTATCTGTAGATCTACACACAGAGCTGAGTAGAATCTGACTAAAAGGTCAAGGCAGCAAGGGAAGACAGATTCATCAAGCCTTGTCATCCCATCCCAGTTACCCTCTCCAACGCCTGCAGGTCCAGGCTTCAGGTCCCTGAGCAGTAGCCTAAGCAACTGTTACCACAACCCACACCTCAGAGTTATCCTCTGCATCAAAGCTAGTAGGAAATGAATGGTGTAAGGCCACCTGTATGACCTTCAGAATTGGTGGCCTTTGAGCTGGAGAGGTGGCTCAGTGATTGAGAGCACTTACTGCACTTCCAGAGGACCCAAATTCAAATCCCAGAACCCACATCAGGTGTCTCAGGGATCGAGTGTGTAATTCCACCTCCAGGGGACCTGACACTATCCTCTGAAGACAACTATACTCACACACATATACCCACATGGACGAGTGTGTGCGAGTACACCCCCACACACCTATACATAATTAAACATAATAAAAAATAAATCTTTAAAAAAGAGTTAGCAATCTTGAAGTTATCCGAGAGTCAGGGAAGCTAAAGCTCGTATTTCCCTGACTTCACTTTCTAGTTTGATTACTCTGATAAAGGGAATCATGCCCCTGTTTTCATCACTGGACTCGCCAGAGTGCAGCATGTGTGAAAAGCAGGATTTATGGTGGATTCTTTCCCCTCTCTTTTACAAAGTCTCCCTATTTAGCCCTGACTGACTGGCCTAGAACTCAGTGTGTAGACCAGATTGGCCAATCGTCCTGCCACTGCCTCCTGAGTGCATGCACCACCATGCTCACTTTGCTTATTTTATTTTATTTTATTTCTCCATTCTCAAGTAGTGATTTGGCATACCAGTTAAGGTCATATGTTTTATATCTCTCCAGGAATTAGAACTTAATGTAGTATAAATAGTAGTATAACTGCTGGGTATGGTGGTACCCATCTGGAATCCCAGAAAATTGGAGATAGAGACAGGAAAGTCATGTGTTCAGGGTCATCTTCAGCTAAATAAGCAAGTCAGAGGTCAACCTGACCTACATGATACTTGTCTCAAAAAAAAACCATAAATGTTAAGGGCTGGAGTGACAACTCAACAGTTAAAAGCATTGACTGCTCCTGTAGAGGGCCTGGGTTTGATTCCCAGTACCCATATGGCAGCTCACAACCATCTCTAGCTCCAGTTCCTGATACACTCTTTAAAATAGGATTACTAAAGACCTAACATCTGTACATGTCTTTTCCTACTTAGAATGTGTGTCACTAGGTTGTATACTTGAGATACTGTGCTTTCAATCCCTCTCTTTGGAGCAATGCTATTGACTGGATGTGTGCATTTAAGCTCATTTGTTTTGGTTTTGATAACCAGGGGTTACTTTTTTAAAAGATAGAAATGTACCACCACACCTGGAAATCTGATAATATATTTTAAGTTTAAATTATAGATCAGGTTTGTCATTCCAGTACTCAGGATGCAGAGGCAGGATAATTTCAAGATCAGCCAGGTCTACATAGACAAACCCTGTCTCAAAACACATCTTATTTTATAATTATGTAATATGGTGGTTATAAGATTTCAAAAGAGGCAGGTATGGTAGCACACATCTTTAATCCCAACACTCAGGAGACAGAGGCAGGCAGATCTCTGTGATTTTGAAGCCAGCCTTGTCTACATAGCAAGTTCCAGCATATCCAGGGTTCCATAGAGAAACTTTATCTCAAAAAACCCAAAATAATAATATAATAATACCACAGTTTTTAAATCCATTCCTTGGTTGAGGGACATCTGGGTTGTTTCCAGTTTCTAGCTATTACAAATAAGGCTGCTATGAACATAGATGAGGAAACTTCCTTGTGATTTGGTGAGGTAGCTAACCCAGACTCAGAAGGATGCACATGGCATCTATTCACTTATAGTCGGATTTTAGCCATATAGTACAGGATAACTATACTACAACCAATGCACCAAAGGGAACAGGAACATAGACTTTGTTTCCTGTCAATGAGACACTTTTCCCTAGTGGTGCTGCCTTGTAGGTCACTAGTGTATGAGGAGGCTCTTGGCCCTCATATGACTGCTGAACTGGGGCAGGGGGCTGTTATGTAGGGACACACCACTCCAGAGGAGAGGGATGGAAGGGATGGGGTAGAGGGTGGGAGGGCTGGACTGGGAGGGGTGGAAAGAGGGCACTGTGATGGAGGTGTAACCAGCAGTAATAAATAAATATTTTAAAAAATAAATAATAATAATAATAATGTTCCAAAAGAAAATAAAGAACACAAGATAGATTTGAAGTCCAGCTTCCCTGGCCCAGTTGTTTCCTTCCCTGTATTTCTTACAACTTTTTTGCGTGGGAGTTGACTTTTGCTACCTTTCTCTTGTTTTCTTTATGAATCCCATTCTATTGCTTACAGGCAGGAGGGGCAGGCTGCTCTGGTGTCATTGCATAGCTCCGGCCCTCCTCCCTGACTGTCGGGTTTGGAGTCTATCCTCTGGAAGGGGGTCTACCTTAGAATCTGTGATGTTCAAGTGCTCTAACCTCTTTGTTTGTCTATAAACCAGAGGTTCCAAATGTCACCTAGATCCCACTGCTCTGCTTCAGTTAGCCTGCTGTATTTTCTTAGGGGAGATACACTGACAGTCTGAGGGTTCTCTGTTCTCAGGTCTATTAAAAGTCCTATTGTTTCATACTATGCCCTTCTGCATAGAGACCAAGACTCTGTGAGTCTGGAGTTGTCAATGGTCTGTTCCTACATCTCATATTATCCTGGAAAGCTGTACAGGGTTTCCTGTTAGAAACAAGTAGGTCCTGTACACAACATGGAGCAGAGCTATCACAGGTTGCAATTTTCTGGGGGTGAAATTTACCTATGCCTCCTAGCACAGCCAAGACAGCCCTGTTTTTCTTGAGCTACTTTGTGGTGTTTTTTTGGGGGGGTTGTTTGCCTTTTGAGTTTTGGGGTTTTTTTTTTTTTTTAAAGATTTATTTATTATGTATACAGTGTTCTGTCTGCAGGTGTATCTGCAGGCCAGAAGAGGGCACCAGATTTCATTATGGATGGTTGTGAGCCACCATGTGGTTGCTGGGAATTGAACTCATGACCTCTGGAAGAGCAGCCAGTGCTCTTAACCGCTGAGCCATCTCTCCAGCCCCCTAGTTTTGGGGGTTTTTTTGTTTGTTTGGTTGGGATTTTTTTGTAATATGTAGACTAGAGAATTCTAGTAAGCACAGATCTCTTTGTGGGTACTTTTCTAGTGCTGTGAAGCCTTATTATACAGTACCAGAGATTGGGCCTTGTGACCCTGTCCAATTATTCTGGCAAAGGCAGCAGTGGCAAATTTATGAGGATATCAGTCCTACTGAATTAAGGCTCACCTGAAGGTTCATGTGCAGGGCCCACATAGATCAAGGCAAAGTGGATCATGAAGCTGTGGCAGCTGTATAAAGTGTTGTGCAGTTCCTCCTACATGTATTCTGTACCTCTTGCCTCCAGGTCCCTTTGAAGGTCCCAATTATCACATTGCTCCCAGGTGGGTGTACCACCTCACCAGCACCTGGATGATCCTTGTGGTCATTGCATCTGTCTTCACTAATGGACTTGTGCTGGCAGCCACCATGAGGTTCAAGAAGCTGCGCCATCCTCTGAACTGGATTCTGGTGAACTTGGCAGTTGCTGACCTAGCGGAGACCATCATTGCCAGCACTATCAGTGTTGTGAACCAAATCTATGGCTACTTCATACTGGGCCACCCTCTGTGTGTCGTGGAAGGCTACGTTGTCTCCCTGTGTGGTAAGCTAAAGAGGAGACACTCTGGCGTGCCTAAGGAAAACCATGCTGCAAACCCTGAGGTTCACAAATGGGGTGCATGTATGAGGCACAGTATGAATGGAGATCCTCATGGTAAAAGCTGGATCACAGTCATCACAGGGGTTGGAGGACAAGCTTACAGGATTCTGAAGGCTTCCATCTGAGCACACATTTTTAACTCAGTTTGCTTGAGTCCAACATTGAGACAGGCTGAATGTACCCCATTTGGGGCCGTGGGGCTCATATTGGAAGACATAGATTTTAAGCCCGAGAATTCCAGAACTATATAGAGGACTGGCTCTGGGCCCCTTGGATGGACTCCTACCTAATTCAGGGATATGTGTGTTTTCATCCTATCTCTCAGCTGGTTAATGGCACTGGATGAGCTGCTCCCAGAGAAAGACCATTCCCAGAACTTTTGATATATTGGTTGAATTCCAGACAACAATCACTAAGACCTGTTGACTATGAGTTGCTTGGGTTAGGTAGCTAAGGGCTGAGATAGTTCAGTGGGTGAAGACACTTGCTGCCAAGCCTGATGTGCTGTGTTTAATCCCTAGGACCCACATGGTAGAGAGAATCAATTCCCAAAAATTGTCCTGTACCTCCACATACACACCATGGCTACACACATATACACACCCTAAAAAGTAGTACCTAAGAAGTACCACTGTGCTAGGTTCTGTGCTGGAAAGGGCCTAGTAACTAGATGGTGACAACACAATGCCTCTGTTACTGCTCTTTTACCTTATCTCTAAATGAGTAAGGCGGTCTGTGAGTAGTAGTCAGCCTAGAAGACAGGCTCTGCTGAGCATATTTAGAAGGGAGGGTTTGAATGTCATGCTTATAAGCACAGACTTTGAGAGATCCAGAGGGGGGGTGGGAGACCCACAAATGGACATATTTGGAACCTCACTTACATGGCTGTGTACCCAGAAGACATCTATAAGTAGCTGCCCTGCTCTTGATTCTCTCACTATTGTCTCTCCTTCCAGCTCACCCATTTGGTGGACAAAGCTCAGATCAGAGGGAGTAGTGGGCTGTATCCCCAAAGCATAGGGGTAATCAGGAAAGAACAAGAAAAGAAAGTCTATTTCCCAGGTTCAAGTGCCTTCAGCTACAGACATAACCATGTAACCTTGGTGGTTATATGGCCCATACCAAGTGGCATCCTCAAGTCTGGGTCTGCTTCTGCTACACTTGCCTTTGCACTACCCACAGTATGTTCTTGGTTCACTCAGATGTCAAGTAGCCAGCATGATTTTGGTGTCATGGATGCCTTCACCCTCAGGAAAGTTTTAAAATGCATAAAATGAAATCCACAGCACTGCAAAGTCAGCAAATTACATTGAAAAAAATAGTTATCAACGTTTTAACTATTAGTGACATAGTCTATTGCTGGGCAGTGGTGCACACCTTTAATTCCAGAACTCAGGAGGCAGAAGCAGATGGATCTCTGAGTTTGAGGCCAGTCTGGTCTACAGAGCAAGTTCCAGGGCTACACAGAGAAACTGTGTCTCAAAAAACAAATAAACACTAAACTATGAACTAAAATGGAGCTGGGGAGATCTCGGTGTCTAAGAGTTACTCTTCCAGAGGACCTAGGTTCAATTATCTAACACCCATATGGAGGCTCACAACTACTTTTAACACCAATTCCAAGGGATATAACACCCTCTTCTGAATTCCATGGGCACTAAATATGCACGTGGTGCACAGGCATATGTGCAGGCAAAACACCCATACATTCAAAAATAAATACACCTTTAAAATTATTTACTAAAACATTAGCAACAGTGCTCTGTACTGACATATTTCAAACAAGGATCTGATCTGACAACCAATAAAAATTCAGTGAAATGACAATAAACAGGAATGACATTTTATAAAGTCTGCCACCTCTGTAGGGTGATGTGAGAACATCTGTCATTTCTCCATTTAGCTGACTTAGTCAGGGGTATTGCTAATACTGCTAAGCTCATAATATAAAGTAAAACAGAGTTCCTTTAGAGGTCAGGTGAATGAACAATGTTTTTCCCCACCTTGGTTTTTGGGTCCCTGAGGCTTTAGTACACACCTTTGAGCATAAGGACTGGGAACCCTTGTCACCCTACAAACAGTTGGAGAGAATCTGAGCTGTCCCCAACACTTAAAGGAACACCAAACAAGCAGGAAGGTTACAGATCACATGTTCTGTTTCTTTGGAACAATGACACCTCAGTGTGGTCATGCCAGTATGGACATGACCTTCCAGGAATTACATCAATGGTGTCAGAGGAAGACAGTCCCAGAGGCCAAGAGGACAAAAAATTTTTCAGGGCCCCTGTGGATACACAAGTACAAAGCCACCAACGACCATAGCCCTTTCTTGGCTCCTTTTTAGTGATGAGGTATGCAGACTAATGTTGAGAAGAGAGAGCTATGAGAATTCTAAGTTTCCAGCCTCGAGATTCTATGACTCAGGAGCTAATCCTGCTCCAGAGAAGAAGCAACTGTGGTTAGAAGGAGGGTGAGAGGGCTAGAGAGATGGCTCAACCATTAAAGGCTAGGCTCACAACCAAAAATATAAGAATGAGGGTGAGAAAGAGTGTAGGAAGACAGAGGGGAAGAAGGCAAGTCACTGGGTTTAGCATGGAAGCAAAGCAGAAGAGTCTGAAGGAGATAGGGAAAGAAGGTGAGACACACATATCATAAAATGGACTGAAAAAATATGCATTCACTAGGAGGTCCACTGCACCCTGGATCTGGAAACATCTCAGAGGTTTTGCTGTGGTAGCTAGAAGGGAGTCTTGAGAGCTGCTGGCTAATGGGAGGAGGATGCAGTATGAACAATCCTTTGTTTGGCTTGAAGCCATTGTCTATCTCTTCTTCCCTATAGGGATCACAGGCCTCTGGTCCCTGGCCATCATTTCCTGGGAGAGGTGGCTGGTGGTTTGCAAGCCCTTTGGCAATGTGAGATTTGATGCTAAGCTGGCCACTGTGGGAATCGTCTTCTCCTGGGTCTGGGCTGCTGTATGGACGGCCCCACCAATATTTGGTTGGAGCAGGTAAGGGTGTAATGATGGTAGAAAGGTAGACCCTGGAGGACCAAGTGATCTCCAGAGAAATCACTTCTGGGTTTTGGGCCTGCATGGCTCCTTGCTTACAAAAAGAAAACTCTCCTCAGGTCCCCAATGTAGCATGTATATGAATGTTTGGATATATTTGCCTATGACATCAAAAGGGGTCCTGTGGCCCACTCCCTGAACCATGAAAATGTTTATCTCAAGTATAAGAAGCTCATAAGAACACTAGGTATATCCAAAGCACCCAACCTAGGGCTATAGTGTAAGTGAACACGCAGTACATTTGTAGTTCAGGGCTATCTCACAAGCTCGGTGCCAGGCCTTTCTCATATAGTTTATCCCACCACCTTCACAGGTTTCTTAAAAGGTACACCAGGCTATAGACATCCTGTATATCCTTGCCAGGCTCATTATTTAGGGGAAATACTCAAAACTAATGAGGTAATGGCTCAGATGTTTGTTTCGGAGGAATGAGACATGGAGGATTGATTTCACTGTTGTACATGACAATCTTCAGTGTGCATTCATGTGGCATTTGGACAGGGAATGTCCTTTCCTTGGGAAGCTTCCATCATTCAGTGAAATAAGCCTTGTAAAAAGCTTGTCTTTCTCCAGAACTACAGTGGCTACCAGTAACTAAGAGTCTGTTAGTGTGGCCCTGGTGGAAGCCCAGACTGGATGATCTCATTTCATCTCCATGGTTACCCAATGAGTGTGTCCCTTCATTACAGCCCTGGCATAAACTGGTCTCAGAAAAATTCGATATCCATAGATGTTCCTAAAAAGTAAGAGAAAGAGGAAACCTCCTTACCTCTTTATGAAAATACTCTAGAACCACGTAGTGAAGATAATTGCTCAACCTTGGAAAACTCTTGACTGTCATAATGGCAAATTTATATTTATATTTTGCCATAAAGAAAAAAGAGATGACACAAAGTGTATATAAATGGAAAAGGATTTACCAAAATCCTAATTGAGAGTTTTAAGATGATGAGAATGTTCTGGAGTACAACACTGTGTAGATATTAAATGCTATTGACTTGATCACTTCTAATTGGCTAATTTCTTCTCCATTTAAAAACCCTCTGACTCAAGGCAGGTGGATCCCTGTGAGTTCAAGGCCAGCCTGGTCTACAAAGTGAGTCCAGGACAGCCAGGGCTGTTACACAGAGAAACCCTGTCTCAAAACACTGAAAAAAAATGCCAGGAGTGATGGCACATGCCTTTAATCCCAGCACTTGGGAGGCAGAGGCAGGCGTATCTCTGTGAGTTCAGGCTAGCCTGGTCTACAAAGTGAGTCTAGAATAGCCAGGGCTGTTACACAGAGAAACCCTGTCTTGGAAAAAAAAAACCCTCTGACTCAAGTCAGGGGTGTGCCCCTGGCTGGTTGGAGAGGTTCCACCTTGCCCCAGCTTGAATTAGAATGGGCTGCTGGCCCTTCTCTTTAGGTACTGGCCTTATGGCCTGAAGACATCCTGTGGCCCAGACGTGTTCAGCGGCACCTCGTACCCAGGCGTTCAGTCTTACATGATGGTCCTCATGGTCACGTGCTGCATCTTCCCACTCAGCATCATCGTGCTCTGCTACCTCCAAGTGTGGCTGGCCATCCGAGCAGTAAGCCTTCCTGCCCTCATCCCATACTGGCAAGATGTCTAGACAAGGTCAGAGACACACCTGGTAACTCTCCTGCTTCCACAGTGCTCTGATCCCAAATCAATCAGTCCACCTGAGTTTCTAAAAATATCCCTCCTTTTTGGAGACAAGATCTTATTATGGATCCCTGGTTACCTGAAACTTTCTATGTAGATCAGGCTAGATTCAAACTCACAGAGATCCACTTGCCTTTGCCTCTTGAGTGTGTACCACCATGCCTGGCTTAAACTCTTTTTTATCCCCATGTGTCTTAGTCACTGTTCTATTGCTGTGAAGAGATTCTGTGGCCAAAGGAACTCATAAAATAAAGCATTTAAGGGATTGCTTATAGTTTCAGAGGCTTAGTCCATTATGATTGTAGTGGGAATCAGGCATGGTGCTAGAGCAGTAGCTGAGAGCTATATCCTGATCCTCAGGCAGAGAGAGGACTGTTGGCCTGGCATGGGCTTTTGAAACCTCACCTCCAGTGACACACTTCCTCCAACAAGGCCACCTCTCGTAATCCTTCTCAAATAGTGCCACTCTCTGACGACTAAGCATTCAAATACCTATGGAGGGAACATTCTTATTCAAATCACCACACCGTATAAGCAGATCCCATCCCTATAAAAAAATATTAAGACCCAATGGTATGGGACAGAAGGTGTAGCCTCCCAACTTCATCTTCTCTCATTCTCTCTCCCACATTGCTCCCTCTCTCTCCCTCAGGAAAAAAAAAACAACATAAAACAAAAAACAAAGATGAAAATAAATTAACAAACAAAAATCATTAAGACAAAAAATACCAAAACAGAAAGTGCACAAAAACCCCCAAGCCAGCCAAAGAAACAAACAAATAAAAAGAACCACGGAGTGCATTTTTGTTAGGCAGCTACTCCTAGGCTGTCTAGGAGCAGCTACCTGGAGTGTGGCACATACACGTGGTGGAGAAAACTTATTTTCCCTTTCCCAGCAAGTATCAGTTGCAAATAGCTTCTTGGTTAGGGGTGGGACTTCTATTTCTGTGTGCTAAAATGTTGTGTGGTTTGAACTTGTGCAGGTCTTGCGTGTGCTGTCACAGCCATAAATTGGAAGTCTTTATCAAACTCCTGTCCTCGGGGCTCAGGGATCTATGCAGAAAAGGAGTTAGAAAGATTGTAAGATCTAGAGGTGAAACAGTGTCATTCAGACACAACAGGACTGATGTACATAAATGAAGTTCTTGTAGTCTGAAACCCTGGCTTCCTTCTTCTCACTCCAATGGGATGGAAAGTGACTGCCTGCCCATTCCTAAAGGACTCATTAAGGGGGTAGAGCTGAGTCTTTCCCCTGGCCCAGTACAGTCCTCCAACAGAGCATAACCAACAGACCACCTGCATCCCCATCACAGGTGTGTTAGTTATTACTCTATTGCTATGAGGAGACATCATGGCCAAAGTAACTTTATAAAAGAGTGCATTGGGCTGGAGAGATGGGTCAGCAGTTAAGAGCACTGGCTGCTCTTCCAAAGGACCCAGGTTCAAATCCCAGCACCCACATGGCATTTCACAGCTGTCTATAATTGCCAGGCATGGTGGCGCACGACTTTAATCCCAGCACTGAGGAGGCAGGGTCAGGCAGATCTCTGCGAGTTCAAGGCCAGCCTGATCTACAAAGTGAGTCCAGGACAGCCATGGCTACACAGAGAAACCCTGTCTCAAAAAACCAAAAAAAAAAAAAAAAGAATGCATTTAGCTAGGGGATACTTACAGTTTCAGAGCTTGGGTCCATGACAATTGTGTGGAGCATGGCAGCAGGCAGACAGGAATAGCACTGGAGCAGTAGCTGAGAACTTACACCCTGAACTGTAACTTCAAGGCGGAGAGAAATAGACTGACCCTGGCATAGGATTGATTGATTTATGGTTTTTGGAGACAAGGTTTCTCTGTGTGGCCCTGGCTGTGGTGTCATGGAACTCACTCCGTAGACCAGGCTGGCCTTGAACTCACAGAGATCCACCTGCCTCTGCCTCCCGAGTGCTGGGATTAAAGGTGTGCACCCCTACGCCCAACAGGCCTAGGCTTTTGAAACTTCAAAGCTCATTCCTTATGATACACTTCCACCAACAAGGCCACACCTCCTAATCTTCCAAAACAGTTTCATCAAGTAGGGACCAAACATTCAAATATAAGAGCCTATGGGGGCCATTCTCACTCAAACCACAATGAGGCTTGTGGGGAAGATCAAAAACTGGACTCAAGAATGCCAATTTGCCCTCAGACTTGCTTTCCACTGTCATGTGTCTGGTGCTCCATCTTAGAAAGCCAATTCTGTCAGCAGTGCCTATCTCACCAACATACCTACCCAGGCCAGGCTACCAATGGGGAGCCCCTACAAAAGATGAGAGTAAGGGAATGTGTAAGTTGGGTACTGTATGCCCAGAGTTCTGTGATCCTATAGTGGTCTCCCTCCCCAGCATAAGTTGTCCCTTTGTCAAACAACTCCCCTACTGTTTACTTCATGTACCATTTGTTCATTGCTGGGACCCTGTGTAGCACAGGTGGCAGAAAGTCCCTTCATGTGGTGCTTTAGCTATATGAAGCTGCTTTGTATTCATTCCAGCATGAGCAGGTATTTACAAGCTCTTTCCAGAGAAGACTGTGAGCTCCACCAGAGGGCGCCACATACCTTAGTGTCTTGTAATGAAGGCTGTAATTTGATCCCTGGGCTGGTGGTCCCGTATCAGAATCAATTTTGCTAGTTCCCACAGGGTTTCCCTCCAGCTTCAGCAGTATTGGTTCGTGGCTAGCAAAGTCCATCACTGCTGCTCTACTTGTGTGTGTGTGTGTGTGTGTGTGGTATGTATGTATGTATGTATGTATGTATGTATGTATGTATGTATGTATGTATGTATAATACTTCCTGTAGTCTAGCCCTCATGCTTCCTTTTACAGCTGTCTGCGGTTAGCAAGCTTTCCATGGCAGATAGTGGTTGGCCTCTGTCCTTCTCTATAAAGCCTGGGGGAAGTGTATGTGAAGTTCTTGCATTGTCACTGGGCACCTGGCAATTGCCAGACCTGGTTTACTTAAAGCAAGCTTAACTTCTAGAGCTCTGTTCAGAACTTCAGACACAAACCTGAGCACAAGACTAGATCTTCTTGGAAGGTATCAGATAGATACAGGCAAACTCAGTCTCCTTAGTTCTTCACAGCTTCTGTGAAACTACAGACAACAGCTTCAAAGGTCTGGTCCGAGGGTTGTCCTTGGCCAGACCAGCCACTTGTTACCTCAAGGCCTATATAAACTGCTACTACAAAGCCAGCTCCAGGACCACTCTGGTTCCTAAGTCAGGTCATTCTCTGACTTAAGGTAGGAGGCAGGATTGGGATACTAGGTTGACCATTTCCCAGGTTTCCCCCTTCTTGCTAATATCCTAACTTGGTGCCTGATCAATAGCCATAGTCCCTCCAAATACAGAGCCCTAGCTGACTCTCCATTCACCATCTTTCTCTTCTCTAGGTGGCAAAGCAACAGAAAGAATCTGAGTCCACCCAGAAGGCTGAGAAGGAGGTGACACGCATGGTGGCGGTGATGGTCCTTGCATACTGCCTCTGCTGGGGGCCCTATACTTTCTTTGCATGCATTGCTACTGCCCACCCTGGCTATGCCTTCCACCCTCTTGTGGCCTCCCTACCATCCTATTTTGCCAAAAGTGCCACTATCTACAACCCCATTATCTATGTTTTTATGAACCGGCAGGTAAGCAAGAGCCTGAGCATATCAAACTCAAAATGGCCAAGTACTTAGTAAAGGTTCTTACCTGGAATTAAGTCATCAATGTGAAAACCTTATGGAAAACCTGTGGGGGCGGTTAATGATGATCCTCCAAGAAAATGGGTGTGGGGAGACTGCATATGATCCACCCTGGCCAGACACCCCACTCAATCATTAGCCCTGGTATCCTTGTAGTGTCTCCACCTGAGTCTGGCACTTAAGAAAGTGTGGTGCACAGCAGGCTCTTCCCTTCTGATGACACCCAATTATGGACAAGAATCTTCAAAAGGTCCTGTTCCTTTTGTGTTTACAGATTCAACTCTAAATTTCTCCATTTTCAAACCTTGACTTTGGAATTTTTACCTCCTTAAAAGTTTAGCCTTTCTTGGCTATACTAGCTAAGAGTTCAGGGTTTTTATGAGCTTGTGAATTAGTTCAGAGAGTGTAGCTGGATTTAGCTACTTTGTGGGTTCTATTTCCCATCCTTTATCTCCCCAGTTTCACCCCCCCATAATTAGGAGAGAAAGAAGGGGAGAGGGGAGAGATATAGATATCTCTGAATCTAATTTATTCCTTCTTGTTTCTTCTTTGCTTATACATGACTTTTGCTACTTTGTAGGTTCTTCTTTTTCCCACCCTTTATCCCCCCTGGTTTCACCTCCTTTCACTGGCGAGGAGAGAAACAAGGATGGGGTGGGGAGAGAGATACAAACATCTCTGAATCTAATTTCTTTCTTCTTGTTTCTTCTTTGAGCATGGCTACTAACAAATCACAACCAACCCCACTGAACAACTAACAACCATCCATTCCACCTATTAGGGCCCTCACATTTATGTACCCTCTGAAAAGTCTCCAGAATTTCAAATGTCACACAACTGCAGAAACTATCTGCAGCTGGCAAAAATGTGCCTCTGCTAGAGCACGAGGAAAATCATGAGCAGCTACTGCGAAGCAGCCCCATAACCCCACACCTGGGATTAAAATGAAAACATATTCTTATAATATTGCTGGATTTTTTAACCAGATTGCTGGATTTTTAAACCAAAATTCCAAAATTCTCACTACAAGAGAAGAGCATGCCTTATCCAAGGTGTGGTCTGATGGTGACCTTCATTAGCTGCCATATTGGACTTTGACACAAATTGCTCATGGTTCTTAGACCCTCCTTGTAGGTTATAAGTGGACTTTATGAGGTTCATCACCTTCTGAGTGCCATTTGTCTTCCTGTTTCTTGAATACATCACATGCACTTCCTTAAGGAGTATCTACTGTGTCAGTTCTTAGTAATCAGAAGTACCCACTGGGGCCTCTTATTTCATCAGACTCAGTGAGTCCTGCCAATTGACTCTTCTTTCCCATCTCATCTGGTGTTTGGCGTGGAACACAGGGCCTGGTGCATGCCAGGGAGTTTCTCCACCCCAGATCTCCTCTTCCAAAAACTGAAAGAGTTCCCTGTGAAAGACAGGAAACAAGGGTGGGAATTGAAGTACATCCTCCTGGCCAGGTGTATACATTTTTCTTTCACTCTGCTATATTCCAAGAAAATCGGAACAAGGGATTCCATTCTTGTTCACTGTTCTATCCCTCCAGAATAGTGTCCAGAGTCAGGCATGAAGTGGAAACCTAGAAGATGTTGAATGAATTTCTTGTTTTATCTGCCAGGTTTTCAACCAAATTCATTTTGTTATTTAGCCCATCTCTAATGTTGTCAACGTCAACATTTAAGTGTTTTCATTTTGAGAGCTTTAATGTTCGAGGGAATGGAGATAGCACAGAGATGAAATTAGGGAACACTTTTAGTTTGGATTCTCAAAGCTTTGTAGTTGGGCTCCTTAAATGGCATTGGTTTTGGTCACTGCTTAAGTATCCTGAGGCTACCACAACAAATTCTACAAACGTCATGGCTTAAAACAATATATTTGCAGCTCAGGGGAAGAATACTTGCCTAGCATACACAAAACCCTAGGCTAAGTTCCTAGCTCTGCAACAAACAAACAAGCAAAAAAGAACATAGGAATTAAGCTTCTCGGTTTCAGAGGTGTAGGTGTCAGCATCATTGTTCCTTCTGGAGGTGTCTTTGTCCTAGCTTCCTTGCTCTATGACTCACAGACATGCTGCTCCAATAGTGTTCTTCGCATAGCCCTTTCTCTGTATGTGTAGTGTTGTCTAAATCTTCTTCTCATAAGAATACTGGTCACTGGATTATTAACTATGTTAATACAGTATGAGTATGACTTCATTGTAACATATATGTGCAAAGACCCCTGTTCCAAGAAAAGACACAGTCACAGCTTCTAGTAACTGGGATTTGGAATATTCTTTTTAGGAGAGGTCACAATTCAACTACAATCACTGTTAACTACAAAATTAGATGATTCACACCTCCTCCATTCATATGTGTAAAGAATGAGCTGAACCTTCCACCATCCCACACACAATATTTTTAATGGGAGAAGGGAAGGTGTACATTCAAAAGGTGACAGACAGTACGAAATGTCCCCAAGCTTCATCTTTAGCACAGTGCACTAGCCTTTTCTGCTTTGCGGAATAATGCTTTCTGTTCTTCTAGTTTAGAAACTGCATCTTACAGCTCTTTGGAAAGAAGGTTGATGATAGCTCTGAACTTTCCAGCACCTCCAAAACAGAAGTCTCATCTGTCTCTTCAGTGTCACCTGCATGAAGTCTGCCTCCAACCTGTCCCATCCACCAAAGTTTTGGCCATGTCTTACCTCCCTTACCCATCTCATGAAATAAACATAATTTCCCCTTGCCCAAACCAACAAAGTCCCAGAGATGTCTACTACAAATTGGGGTTAAGTTGCTGGGTGTTCAGGTACCAGACCTGGAGAGTAAAATGTAGAAAAAGAGACCAAAATGTATGTTTTTTTCATTTTTAATCCAATCCCTATGTCAATAGATATTATGAAAAGATCATGGAAAACTGGAAGATGACAAGTTGGCATCTGCATGGGCCCGCAGGTACAGAATTAAAAAAGCAAGAGCAACAAGGCAGTTTTCTAAGGAGGGCTTACTGGATGTTTTCATCATTTGGAAGGAGGGAAGGAATGAACAAATTCAGGCGAGCAGCACCCTTTGCCCCTCAGTGTTTATCTAATGAAGGCTTAGTGTCCTTGAAGTCTGGTTTCCATTTGAAGGGGACCCAGGCCCGCCAGTCCATGGTGGAAATGACATGCCGCTTCTGCCAGGCCAAGGTCCCAAGGCCAATCAGCACAAATACAATGAACATGCGCAGGCGCGAGCTGAGTAGGGCCAAGGGGCAAGAACACAAACTAGAGACCAAGACCAAGAGCATAGTGGTCAGGGTGAGAAGCAGGCTTATGAATTTGAACAAAAAGTCCTTGGGATGGGTTCTGAGGCTGGCCATCATCTCCAGTTGGGTAGCTTGCTGGAGAGTTTCTAGGTTGGTTATTCTGCTCTTGAAAGTCTCCATTACATGCTGTGGGCAACAAACACACATACTCACCAGAAGTTAGAGCAGAAGTATGCTTGTCTAATTTAGTAATTTATTTGCTTAGGGCTGTTCAAGCAGTACTGTGAGATGAATCTTTGTTTTTCTGTTTTTTACTTTCTTATTTGTTTGTTTATTTGACACAAGATCTCACTGTATAGTTCCAGCTAGCCTGAAACCTGTTCTGTAGACCAGGCTGTTCTCAAACTCACAGAAATCTGCTTGCCTCTGCCTCCCAAGGCCTATGCCTCCACACCTGATGAGCCAAATCTTTTAGGAGAAATAGGGAGAACTTCTAGGATATGTACAGCAGAGACAGACAGTTGCTGTGGAGTGCTGGGCTGATAGGTCCTGGTCTCTATCTACTGCTGAGACTGGGCACCTAAGTGGGAAAGAGCTAACCAGGAACAGGTGTGGGAGCTATGAGGATGGAAGGGATTGAGGGGCAGGAAGCTAGACCCCAAGAAGAGGTTCCCAGAGGTGTTTCCTATACTAGTAATACAAACACCCCAGCATCCCTTGGACTTTTCAGGGCTCATCCCTGATCTAAAGGTCACAAACTCCAGGCTATGGCTCAGTGATTGCCAAAGTTCCTGAAGCAGCTTAGCTGTATGGTGTTGAGTGGAGCTCACACAGACATGCAGGGTGGGCACTGCTGGCTCTCAAGGAAAAGTGCAGGTCACCACTGTACCATCAGGTCAGGCCCAGCTAGAAGAGCTTCTCTTATACTGGCTTAGGAGCATCCAAATAGATTTACTCATCCTCACATCCTTCTCACTAGCCCTTTCTTCCTGAGGCCCTCACCCATATTTCCTTGGCTCTTTCATAGGATAAACAGGCCATTTTCTCTTCAGTGTATGCCAGATGCTGTTTGAGGTGGCAAAGTTCATCTAGGTATCTCTTCAAGTGATCATTCACCTGTTCCTCCATCAGTGATTGTCTAGGAAGCAAGAAAGAAAGTAACACTCCCTCTGTACCTTACTCAGAGCTCACATTGCAGTTGGATTTACTAACAACCCCCCCTCCCCACCTAGGATTCAGTCAAAGGTGGCTGCCTCCTCTACCTCTGCCTGGGAATACTTACACTGATAGATCTTA
>CAJQZJ010000545.1:1093010-1124734 GCA_907164525.1 Lophiomys imhausi
GTATTCACTAAATCTAACTTATATTAACCTATCAGCCCCTACAGTATATCATATCTTTCCTTCTTTTAAAAAAAATGCCAGGCATGGTGGCATATAACTTTAATCCCAGCACTTGAGACACAGATGCAGTGAGGTGGATCTTTATGAGTTTGAGGCCACTCTGTTTTGCATAACAAGTTCCAGGCCAGGGCTACATAGCAAGACCCTGTTTCAAAAAAAACAAAAACTATAAAGCTTTAAAGTAGAACTTCTTCATGAACCAGTCATTTTGAAGAATGGCTGCCTAGACTTGGAAGTACTGGTAGGTATTGGCACATCACCTTTCCAGATGGCTGTCAAAATTCTTGAGACTTGTATTTTTTATCATTGTTTTGTTGTTGTTGTTTTTGAAACAGGGTTTCTCTGTGTGTATCCCTGGCTGTCCTGGACTCACTCTGTAGACCAGGCTGGCCTAGAACTTGTAGAGATCCACCAGGCTGGCCTAGAACTTATAGAGATCCACCTGCCTCTGTCTCCCAAATGCTGGAATTAAAGGTGTGTACCATCACAACCACCTCCAAATACTGGTTTTTGTATTTGACTTTGGGGTGGGATGATTTTTAAGAGTATTCTTGGTTTTGTCATATACATTTGATGAACTAGTCATTCAGTTTTCAAATTAACCAAATGATGTCTTCTTTAGATAAAGTACATCTTAAACCTTTTTCCTATTTTCTCTATGAAGTTATGGGGTTTTTCTTTCCTCAAAGTTGAGAAGCTTCATGGTGGCCCTGTTAGCCAACATTTACTCATTCATCTGCTTTGAGTACCTGCCTTGAGCCAGGGGTAGTACTGAGGCCTGGAAATGAAAGGTGATGAAAAACACTCCCTCCTGAAATTGGCCTAGTGCACGCATGAGGCGAGTTAGAACGAGAATGACTTAATGAGTGTGGGCTACAGTGCTTCCACAGGACTTTAACACAACAGATCTTCACAAAAGCAGATTTTTGGTAAAATGGTAAGAATGTAGGAAGAGTGTGTGTTAAATTTTTCAAAGAGCCAAGGTAATGGCACACACCTTTAGTCCTGGCACTTGGGAGGCAGAGGCAGGCAGATCTCATGGCCAGCCTGGTTTACACAGCAAATTCCACGCCTATAAGGGCTCTGGCCCTTTTTAAAAACTGTGTTCTAAGAGGCTGGAGAGAAGACTCAGTGGTTAAGAGCACTTGTTGGTCTTGCAGAGGACCCAGGTTTAGTTCCCAGCATCCATAACCATCTACAATTTCCAATTCCAGGGAATCCCTCTTTGACCTCTGGGTACCGGACATACATGTGCTTCACATACTTGCATACATACATACATACATACATACATACATACATACATACATACATACATACATACACATTCGTACCCATAAAACAAAGCCAGTAAATTAAAAAATTTTAAGTATATTTTGAGACCAGGTCCTGCTAAGTTGCCCAAATTGGCCTTAAACTTGGAGTCTTCCTGCCTTAGCCTTTTGAAGTAGCTGGACTGGCAGGCATGTACCACAAACTCCAGGCTATATTAAATTTGTTTTAGTCAAAATACACATGAAAGTTACCATTTTGACTTTGATATTAAAATGATTACCATGCCATTTAGTGTTGGGAATTAGTGTTCAGATTGTTGTATACCTATTATTGCCATCCACATCCAGATCTCTTTTCTTTTATAAAGCTGCAGTTTTATGTTCACTGAACACTAATTTCCACTTTCTTCCTTCATCCCTATCCTTTGCCAAACCACTATCCTACTGGCTGTCAGTTTAACTGGTCTAGTGCCTTACTCTGGATGTTTATCCATGTGTGTTTTTATGTATTTTGTGTCTGTTTACACACAAGAGTGTGGGAATATATCTTTTACCTGAACTATAGAATATGCTACACAGTTGTAGAGCTTGCCTTCTAGTTAATGTATCTTGGAGATTGTCTGGAATTAGTTCATACAGAACCATATTCTTTTTAACTGTTGAGATTAAATAGTCTATTTATGGGATGTACTGTAATTCATTTTACTGGTTTTCTATCAATGGGTTTTTGTGTTTCTAATTGTTAAAATTTCATTTGTCCTAGCTTGGTATGATGGCACACACCTATAATTTCAGTACATGAGAGGCAGAGGCAATAGGGATTTGAAGCCAGCCTGCTCTATACAGTGAGTTCCAGACCATTCCCAGCTACATAGCAAGACCCTATCCACCTAAAAATGTTGATGCTATACATTCTTTCCTGTAGATACTACTTAGCTCAGAGGCAAGTTTATCTGTAAGATAAAGCTGTAGAAGCGGAACTTGCTAGGTCAAAGGACATATACATTTTAAATGTTCAAGATATTGCTGAACAGGGGTAGCCATTTGCTTGTAGACTTTTAGGAGGAAAACTATGAATAAACACATGTATTTATGACTACAATACTATTTTTAGAGATTAGAATGTAGTTGGGCTAGGAAGAAGTTGTTTTTAGCAGTTAGCACTAGAAACCAAACTTCAGAAGGTTATATTTCATAAAATACAATCTCGTGTGAGCAGGACGTTTCAGGCAAGACATTTTACTTGATAAGGAGGATTTCAGCCAGTTCCTCTTTATGAATCTTGACAAAAATGGAATATTTACATTTTGGACCATTCTAAGTTGTGGTAGCTCCTTTGGATGCTTGGCTAGAGACTTTTTCTCAGATGCTGGACCTTCTGCCTTCTTGTTTTAATTTGCATTAAGAATAGCCTGTAAGTATTTGGGACCAAGTTGCTGTTGTTTCATTTCTCTATGACTGTTGTAGTGTATGTAGCAATACTTTATTCATATAGCCTCTACTGATTGAACATCTGTTGTGTGGGGTAACTGTGCCAGCTACTGAGGACTGTCCTTACCCTGGCCTAATGAAGGTACAGATGGGCAAATGGGCTGTGATTTTCTTTCTTTCTTTTTTGTTCTTTTTTTTTTTTCTTTGAGACAGGGTTTCTCTGTGTAGCCCTGGCTGTCCTGGACTCACTTTGTAGACCAGGCTGGCCTTGAACTCACAAAGATCTGTCTGCCTCTGCCTCCTAAGTGCTGGGATTAAAGGCGTGCCCCACCACCGCCCCGCCTGGCTGTGACTTTCTAAGAGGTTAACAAATATGATTGTGAAAAGTGTCTGAGACTGCGGGAACATGTAAAATGTTAGATTTGTGGGATAGAGACAGAACAGTTTAGTTTTCTTTTTCTTAAATGGCAGTCAGCACCTGAACGGTAAGGAAACTTTAGCTGAGGCCAAGAGAAAGCATCAGTAGGAAAATATGAGTCTTAAGGGTAGACCAGAATGCTTGGTAGCAGGAGAGAATATGTGGGGCTGGCTCAGTACATAGAGAGAGATAGGCAAGTGTGCGTGGCAAGCTGGGGCCTGTGGATGAGAGCTCTTGTGTTTTCATGCTTGTACAGATGTTTAGGCAACTGTATACCAAGTATGCCAGGCATGCTTAGCTTTCCTTACAAGCTACATCATATTCTTTACCCTCAGAGGCAACAAACAGTGCCCTGTCCATCCATCCTGTCCCATTTCCAAGCTGAATTTGTTCTGGAGGGGATCTACTCTTAGGTCAATTTCTGTCACCTTCCCATTCCACCTATTGGGCCTCCAGAGCTCCCATTATAGATCTCTTTATAGAACCTCCTTCCCCTACACTTTTGCCCCAGAAAACTGGTAGACACTAAGTAGGGCAGGGCTTCTCCTTCCAACATAGTTTATTCTGTATTAACATATAACGCTCAGTGCAAACCTATGAGGTGGTTCAGAGCTGCATGGGAGCAGAAACTAATTACCAATCATCTATCTTCACCTCCTAAATGCTGGGATTAGAAGTGTGTGTGACCATACCTGGCTTTACTATTTTTTGAGCAAGACTTTGATAGTGAATAAAGTCTATGAGTACTTGTTACTTTCTTATCATGGACTAGGTCCACCCTGATGAGCCAATGTTAACAGCGCTTCTCAATTCTCCTAGTGTGGGGTCAGGGTCTGAAACTTGAACTTTCTCCCAGATCCTCTGAGCTTTCTGCTCTTCTGTCCCCCCTGTTCTCCCACAGTCTTCCTAGGTCCTGTACCTTACCCACATGGCAGTTGCCCGAATACTTTTTGACCTAGACAAAAGTGTTAGCGATCTGCATATTCATGCCATTCTCCTCCTATAGAACCCAGAAACAATCTCAGCTAAACCCCAATCCATCGTTAATAGTAATTTCCCTGCTTCACCAAGGCAGCCATTCTGCTAAAGTTGATCAGGACACATTCCTGCAAAGCTTTGTGTTGCACCTACAGCATAGTATATTCTACAGTGCTTAGCAAATTTGCAGGATGCTGCTATATCAACTCCTTTCTATTTTTTTAAAAGTATAGCTGTGTTGATCTTTGCAGACCTTATTTATTTGTGTCTCCTTTTGCTATGGAAACATTTTTGTAACAGAAGCCTAACCAGAGTCTTCACTGAGAGTGGATTACATAGAAGCAAGGATTGGCATTTGGTTTAGGTTTACATCCTTTGGTCCTGTTAACCAAGAAGTTGTTTTATTTCTGTGTTTGTAAAATCTTTCTACCAAAAACGTACCTAGACTTATCTCTCTGTGTCCTTTGTAACCCCCCCCCCATATTTCTACCAAACCATGAATTTAATACTTTTGCAACATGATCTTAATTTTCTTCATGTGGGTCAATTTTGAAAAATATTTTTTGGCTGTTTGAGGTTTCTAATAATAACTGGATGTTCTCCCCAACTTGGGATCATATCTGATTAATTTTTGTAAAAGATTTGAACAATATATAGTAGTGTTACTTGCCTAGTTGTTGAAAGTTGTTCTTCTGTGTCTAATTCCTGATAATCCTGAATCTTTGTTAGTTGCACAAATGAAATAGATGTCCTTTATAAATGAATAGATTTGCTGGGTGTGGTGGCGCACACCTTTAATCCCAACACTCCGGAGGCAGAGGCAGGAGGATCTCTGTGAGTTCAAGGCTAGCCTGGTGTACAGAGTGAGTCAGTACAGCCAGGGATACACACACAAACCCTGTCTTGAAAAACCAATAAATAAATTAATAAATGAATGAATAATGAATGAATAGATTCAGTATACCAAACTACTAAGAGAAAATAAACTGCTTGGGGTATGTATTGGGATTGCTTTGGTGTGTTGTATTCTATTTTTTCCTACACATATTTACTGATTTATTTTTAAAGTATAAATTTCCATGTGTTTCTAGGTTTTGTGTTTTTGTAAACAGCAGAAGGTATTAGAGCATGTTAAGGGCTAATTTGCGCTAATATTTTTAGCTGTTTTTGGAATTATACTTGGCAAAAAAAAATAGACAAACATCTGCAAGTTGTGACAGTTTGGTTTTTGTTCTTTTGAATTCCAAGATAAATAGATCTTGTGGTTATTTTTTTTAGGCTTGTAAGACTATGGGAATGATTAAAATTATAAAAATCCAAGTAGTTAAGACAGTTAAAAGTGTGTTTTCTTGTGTTTTTAATAGTTACTTATTTTTTATGTTTATGGATGTTTTGACTGCATGTATATCTGTACACACTGTACAGTCTTTGTTCCTTGAGGAGGCCAGAAGACAGCTTCAGACCCCCCTCAGACCGGAGCACCAGACAATTGTGAGCTGCCATATGGGTGCTAGGAATTGAACCTGACTCCTTTGAAAGAGAAGCCAATGTTCTTAGCCACTGAGCCATCTCCAGCCCTGAAAGTGTGTTATTAAATTTATGTTAATGTAGCTTATAAGTACTTGTATGATATTTCTTAGATGGTCTTCCAGATTAACACAAAGCAAACAGAAATATGATATCTTTAAACTTTTGAGCTTTGGGTTTTTTTATTTTTATTTATTTTTCGAGACAGGGTTTCTCTGTGTATCCTTGACTGTCCTGGACTCACTTTGTAGACCAGGTTGGCCTTGAACTCACAGAGATCCGCATGGCTCTACCTCCCGAGTGCTGGGATTAAAGGGTGCACCACCACGCCTGGCAATTACAGACAGTTGTGAACTGCCATGTGGGTGCTGGGATTTGAACCCGGGTCCTTTGGAAGAACAGTCAGTGCTCTTAACCGTTGAGCCATCTCTCCAGCCCAAGTTTTGGTTTTTTTAGGACACTGTCATGTATCCCAGACTGGTCTCAACCCCCCCACCCACCCACCCAGAGCCGAGAATGACCTTGAACTTCTGATCCTCTTGCCTCTACCAAGTGCTAAGATTACAAGCTGGCATCACTCCACCAAGCAGAGTTCTTTATTTTTAATTATAAAAATGGAGTATTACAGTAAGAAACTTAGAAAATGCATATAGGTACAAAGATGAAAAGTTAAACATTCTGCAGGACCAGGCGTGGTAAAGCACACCTTTAATCCCAGCACTCAGGAGGCAGAGGCAGGTAGATCTCTGAATTCAAGGCTAGCCTGGTCTACAGAGTGAGTCCAGAACAGGCAGGGTTGTTACACAGAGAAACCCTGTCTTGAAAACCATACATACATACATATATACATACATACATAAACTAATTAATTAAAGCATTCTGCCAAGCATGGTGGGTGGTACGTGCTTTTAATCCCAGGACTCAGGAGGCAGATGCAAGGTGGATTTCTGGGTTCAAGGCCAGCCTGGTCTACATAGCCAATTCCAAGACAGCCAGGACTTGGAATTGGCAATACAAAGCAACAAAAGCTGAAAAATGTTCTGAGAATTCACCAGGCAAAGGAAACTACTGTTATTGTTTGTGTGTTCAGAGATAAGGTGGCAGCTCAGTAGTAGAATGCTAACATGTTCACAGACTGAGTTCAGTCCCCAGTACCAGAAGCAATTATATCTTTTTAGATTTCTCAATTAAGGACTTTGACTCTTAGCTCAACAACTCAGGGGTTTCTGACCTTTAATGGAAAACATTCCATTTTTATTCACCAATAGTTGTAGACAATAGATTGTTCATGGTACTTTTGGGAATAGCTCTAGCTTGGCATATAGCTCAGTGGTAGACCACATACTTAGCATGGGTAAGGCCCTGGATTTGATCACAGGAAAGCATGTCACTATCACCAGTAGAGACCATCTTTTCAGATTATACTATATTTGTTGTAGATATTTGAAATGACATATGTATTCATTACTGTTTATAACTTTGATAGATCTACCTCTTGATCTGATTAATGATTTACCAAAGAAGTACATTTTATTCTAACACAAATTCTTAAAAACTCATAAATCAGTGTTGGTATATTTTATCTTACATATTTCAAACCATTACCTGAGGAGGAATCCAGAAAACAAGGTTTCATGGCAAAAAAAGGTTATGAATGCCTATCAGTGGGCTGGAAGTGTAGCTTATTGGTAGGATGCTTGCCTAGCATTTGTGAGGTCCCAAGTTCAGTACTGAAATCTTGGAGGTGGAGTGGGGACATATATCTGTTGTATTTATTATTCCATGCAGCAGTAAATTTTAAAAAAGCACATTGGGCTTGGTGATGCATGCTTATAACCCAGCCCTTGGGACCCCATCATAAATAAATAAATGTGTCCATTTGATTTGAAAAATACCCGAAGAAAACTTTAAAAATAGGGGCTAAAAAGATGGATCACTAGGTAAAGTGCTTCCTATGCACACATGAGAATCTGAGTTTAAACAAACAGATGTGGTAGATATGGAAACAAGAGAATCCCAGGGCTTTCTGGCCAGCCAGTCTAGTTAATCTCTGAGGTCCAGGTTTGGTGAGAAACCCTTTCTCAAAAAATAAGATGGGGGAGCTGGATAGACTACTCATTGGTTGAGTGCTTTCTGCTCTTGCAAAGGTCCTGGTTCGGTTCCCAGCACCTACAGTAGCTCATAACCAACTGTGGCTTCAGAACCAACCAAGATATCTGTCACCTTCTTCTGGCCTTCTTGGGTACCTGCACATCCATGATACATGTATATAGGTGTATATTATATATGTATATAAACATATACGTATATATATGTATATAAACATTTATTACTTCAAGTTACGTTTCCATTATCACCCCTCCTGGTCCCACTTTCCCACCCTCTACCCTCTCACCCATCCCATCCCTCCGGTGTGGGGTGTCTCCGTGTATCAGCCCCCCTCAGTTTATTAGTCACGTGAGGTCTAAGAGCTTACTCTTGCACAGGAGGCATACATGGCAGTTGGGTTTGTAATGTAAATTTATTTATTAATTACTGTTGTATATGTAAGTGTGAGCATATGCTTTTTGTGCCGTGGCACAGATGTGGAAGTCAGGAAAACGTTCAGGAATGAGTTTTCTTCTCCCACCATATGTTCCAGGGATCAAACTCAGGTTGTGAGGTTTGTGTTAGAAGCACATTTACCTGATGAGCCACCTCAGCAGCCCAAAAATGTACTGCTCAGGCTGACCTCAAACTTGCAGTCTTTCTGTCTTAGCCTCTTGAATTCTGAGATCACAAGTGCTATTGGCATTTTAAGTTTTCTTGTGGTTTTCCTCTTCCTTAGTGTGTAAGGAACGTTTTAAGTGAATGAGATAGTCCAACATGTGGTGTTGTAATTTGCCTTCTTTCCTTAATGTATGTTTAGGTATCTCTTCATATTAGTAAAATAGATGGTATGAGCACTTTTCACTAAAATAATACTCAACTGCAAGTTCTAAACAGTTCTTTTTTAAGTTTTAATTTTATGTGCATTGGTGTTTTGCCTGCATGCTTCTCTGTGAGTGTGTCAGATCCCCTGGACCTGGACTTAAAGACAGTCATGAGCTGCCACGTGGATGCTGGGAACTGAACCTGGGTCCTCTGGAAGAGCAGCCAGTGCTCTTACCACCTGAGCCATCTCTCTAAACATAATTCTTAACTTTCCTCTTTAAATTGGTTCTTCTAAGCCGGGCGTGGTGGCGCACACCTTTAATCCCAGCACTTGGGAGGCAGAGGCAGGCCTGGTCTACAAAGCAAGTCCAGAACAGCCAGGGCTATTACACAGAGAAACCCTGCCTCGAAAAACGAAGAAAAAAAAAATTGGTTCTTCTGCTCTTTACTCCATTTTAGGAAACAACAGCCATATCTAACCACTTACTCATCCGGATTCTAAGAGTCATCCTTGATTCTGCTCTTTCCTTCCTTCCTTCCTTCCTTCCTTCCTTCCTTCCTTCCTTCCTTCCTTCCTCCCTCCCTCCCTCCCTCCCTCCCTCCCTCCCTCCCTCCCTTTTTTGGTTTTTGAGACAGGGTTTCTGTATGTAATAGCACTTCCTATGAGACAAACTGCTTTTCATCATTTCCACTGCCAAGATTTCAGTCCAAGCCACAAATCACCTCTTAGATGGGTACAGCAGGACGTTGGATGACATCTCAAACGGCATCCTCATTGACATCCTTATGAAACATAATTCTCTTGGTTATACTGACACTCCGTTTTTGCATAATGAGGTTTTTGTATACTCCATGCTGAAGGATATGGCATACATTAAGTAACCACCACTGTTCATTCATCCAACAATGGAGTAAAGTGTCTGTAGCAGCCCAAGCACTGATTTTGGTAATGGATAGGATGATCATAGAGTTTGAGTATAATGTCAGAGGCAGACTTAAAATAACACAGTATTTAATTTTGCTTAAAACAATGGTTCTCAACCTGTGGGTTGCGACCCCTAGAACAACCCTTTCATAGGAGTTGCATATCAGATATCCTGCACATCAGATATCTACAATTCGATTCAGAACGGTAGCAAAATTATAGTTATGAAGTAGCAGTAGAAATAATTTTATGGTTGGGGGTCACCACAATATGAGGAACTGTATCAAAGGGTCGCAGCAATAGGAAGGTTGGAAATCACTGACTTAGAAGGACAAATAGGAAGTTAGGACTCACTATTCTGTATGCTGTGAGAAGAGCTCAGCCCTGAGTAAGTTAAAGAAGCTTTCCTGGGGAGACACAATGACAAAGCTGGAAACTGGTAGTTGAGCAGAAACAGGCAAGTTGTAACGTGGATGATGGCTTTCTACACTCAAAAAAGCACCGGTGAAGGTTTTGAGTCTAGCGGGAACTAAGCGGAACTCACTCTGTAGACCAAGCTGGCCTGGAACTCAGAGATCTGCCTACTTTTGCCTCCTCAGTGCTGGGATTAAAGGCATGTGCCACTACCGCTTGACTTCTCAATTTTTCTTTTAATTTCCATTTATTGGGGCATGTACTGAAGTTTGAACAGTCACTTCATTTTATGAGCCTCTGGTAAATGCTTTATTTCATTCTAACCTTTTTTCTTTACTTTGAATCTTGTATGCCCACTGCCTAGATTTGACAGTTGTTAATATACTGGCATTTTTGCCTGGTCTGCATACATTGATACATTTTTATACTTAAGGAATTTACATATATGATGGCATTTTACTCTTAGGCACATCTCCTAAAATTTATTATCATATTTTTCAGTCTAAGCACAATGCCCTGGATCACATCTAAAACTTAGTAATTCTATGTGTTATCAAGCACCCATTCCAATTTCAAATTCCCTTCAAATTTCTCTTTTTTTCTGATTAAGTAATTTATTTACTTTACATCCTGATTGTAGCTTCCCTTCCTTCCTCTCCCGTTCCCTCTCTTTCACGTCCCCTTCCTGCTATCCACCCCTCCACCCCTTCTCTTCGGAAAAGGGGGGCCTTCCATGGATATCAACCACCCTTGGCGTATCAAGTTACTGTAAGATTAGATAGATGCATCTTCTTCTATTGAGGCTAGACAAGGCAGCCCAGATAGGGGAAAGGGATCCAAAGGCAGTGTAGTCAGAGACAGCCCCTGCCCCTGCTTTAGGAGTCCCACATGAAGACCCAACTGCACAACTGTTACATGTGTGCAGAGGGCCTAGGTCGGTCCCGTGCGTGTTCTCTGGTTGGCAGTTCAGTCTCTATGAGTCCCTATGGGCCCAGGTTAGTTGAATCTGGGTTTTCTTGTGGTGTCCTTGGCCCCTCTGGCTCTTTCAATCCTTCCTCCCCATCTTCCACAGGATTCCCAGAGCTCCACTTAATGTTTGGGTTGTGGGTCTCTGCATCTGTTTCCATCAGCTGCTGGGTGAAGCCACTCAGGTGATAGTTCTGTTAGACACTTGTCTGGAAGTGTAACAGAATATCATTAATAGTGTCGGGGGTGGGATCCCTCTCATGGCATGGATCTCAAGCTGGGCCAGTCATTGGTTGTCCACTCCCTCAAATTCTGTTCTACTTTTACCTCTGCACATCTTATAGGCAGGATAAGTTGTAGGTTTAAGGTTTTGTGGCTAGATTGGTGTCCCAATCCCTCTATTGGAAGTCTTGCCTGGTTACAAGATGGTACAGGCTCCATATGCCCCATTGCTAGAAATCTTACCTAGGGTCACCCTCATAGATTCCTGGGAGTTTCCATTGCCCTGGGTTTCTAGCTTGTCCCAGAGATGCCCCGCATTGCAGTTGTCTCTCCTAGTACTATCTCCCTCTGTCCTCCCTCCGCCTGATCCCTCCTGTTCCTCTCCCCTCCCTCACCTAGTCCAGTCCTTCCATCTACTCTTGTTGTCTAATCTATTTCCCATTCTCAGTAAGATTCATGTGTTCCCATGTGTTCCCCCTTGGGCCCTCCTTGTTACTTAGCTTCAAGGACACTTGTTCAACTATGTTCATAGCAGCTTTACACAATGGAATACTACTCAGCTGTTAAAAATAAGGACATCATGAAATTTGCAGGTGAATGGATGGAACTAGGAAAAATCATCCTGAGGTAACCCAGACCCAGAAAGACACACATGGTATTGCTCACTTATAAGTGGATATTAATCATAAAGTACAGGATAACAATGCTACACTCCATGGACCCCAAATTTCTCTTATTGCTGTGAGGTAGGTCACAAAGCAATTAAATTTTATATATTTACATTGCATTCATGTTTTCTTCCTTTGTCTATTTTGACAGGAACATCCTTCCCACCTCTACCTTTCACATGACTCCTTAAAAATTTGTTATTGTTGTTTTATGGGTTTTTTTGTTTTATATGTATGAGTCTTTTGCTTGAATGTATATATTTGTGCTGGGTGTGTGCTTTTTACCTCCAGAGGTCAGAAGAAAGGATTTTGGATCCCCTGGAACTGGAGTTCTGAATGGTTGTGAGCTATACCATGTGGATGCTGGGAATTGAACCCAGGTGTTCTACAAGAGCAACAATTACTCTTAACTGCCAGATCATTTCTCCGGTCCCCAACATTGACTTTTTGAAGCAGTCGTGGTAGGAAACTCACATTTTAGATGCCTGTCTTAATACAGAATTTAACTTTTTATCCATTACATTAATTGTAAATGAGAAGTTAGGTCAGTAGGCTTGTCTGGGTTAAATCTTTACAAGAATCTCTTACAGGCAATGCAAGGTACTTCATCTCACATCAGATCAGGAAGCATCTTAATGGCTTGTCCTATGTGGTACATAATTCTACATTTTACTCAATTTTACTCAGTGGTTATAGGAGATGACTAGTCAGATGTGGTCTACATCTGTAATCCTGGCACTCAAAGGCAGAGACAGACAGGGTCATGGCTTTAAGACTAGCCTTAGACCCTGTTCCAAAACAAGCAAAACATAAGGGCATACAGTGGGTATAATGTTACCGAAGGTAGATGATGACTGCCAAATCTCTTCACTATAAATGTACAAATAGTCTATGACATGATGTTCCTAGCACCCACATGGTGGTTCACAACCATCTATAACTCCAGTTGCAAGGGATCCATAGCCCTCTTCTGACCCCTACCAGCACCAGGCACTCATGTAATGGATGCATAGACATATATACATACACACACATATAATTTATACATTAAAATATAAATATTAAATATATAATATATATTTAAAAATAAAACAGAAATTACAAAACTGTAATAAGAGTATTAACAAGAAGTTGATCCCAGCACTCGGGAGGCAGAGGCAGGCGGATCTCTGTGAGTTCGAGGCCAGCCTGGTCTACAAAGCGAGTCCAGGGCAGCCAGGGCTGTTACACAGAGAAACCCTGTCTCGAAAAACCAAAAAAAAAAAAAAAAAAAAAGTTGATGTGTAAGATTTTTTTTTTCTATTAGAGAAGGTCTTACTAAGGTTGTAAAGTCAAGATATGTATACAAAAATTACCTGGTGTAACTAGCTGGGCTGTGGTGATGCAGACCTTTAATTCCAGCACTCAGGACATGGAGGCTGGAGTATCTTTATGAGTGTGAGTCTAGCCTGATCTATATAGTGAGTTCCAGAACTACCTAGAGAGACTCTGTTTAAAAAAAAAAATCACGTGGAGTGTTTGTTTTGGTTAGTGGCAAAGTGGCTCATTTTGCTCTACTTTTCTTACAAATACTTAATTAAATAAAACTCTGGTTAACCGTGTGTGTGTGTGTGTGTGTGTGTGTTTGTTGGATTTATTAGAGTAGCTTACAGGCTGTGGTCCTGCTAAGGCCCAAGAGTCTAGTAGCCTAGTAGCGTTCATTCTATGAGGTTTGATGACTCAGCTGGTCTTCAGTATACACCAGAATCCTGAAGAAGTAGACTCCATTGCCAGTGAAGAAATGGACTTGCCAGCACGAGAGAGAGCAAGCAAAGAGGACAAACTTCCTTTTTCCTTTATATAGGCTGCCAACTGAAGGTGTGGCCCAGATTAAAGGTGGATCTTCCCACCTCAAAAGATGCAGATTAAAAGTGAGCCTTCCCGCTTCAAATGATTTAATTAAGGAAAATCCCTCACAGGTGAAGCCAGGCACTTGGGTTTTAGTTAATTCCACATGTAGTCAAGTTGACAACCAAGAAGAGCCATCACAAGTCCACCCCTTACCAACTTGACACTTAGTCATATCTCCTTAAGTCATTCTTTTTTTGTTTTGTTTTTTAGGTTTTTAGAGACAGGGTTTCTCTGTGTATCCTTGACTGTCCTAGACTCACTTTGTAGACCAGGCTGGCCTTGAACTCACAGAGATCTGCCTGCCTCTATCTCCCAAGTGCTGGGATTAAAGGCATGTGCCACCATGCCCCATAATTACAGACAGCTGTTAACTGCCATGTGGGTGCTGGGATTTGAACCTAGGTCCTTTGGAAGAGCAGTCAGTGCTCTTAACCACTGAGCCATCTCTCCAGCCCTTTAAATCATTCTTAATTTCCAAATGAACACAATAACCAGGTCATATTTGGATCTAACATGATATAACTATCCCCTCTATAACCCCAAATGCATTGTAAATTTTAGAATGGGTGACAATGTCCCTTGAGACATTCTTTTAGTATCTCAAACTTAAATGGTTACTAATATTCTCTTAATTGATTACATGATAAAGAAATAGAAGAAAAGAACCAGACCATGGTGGCACACGCCTTTAATCCCAGCACTTGGGAGGCAGAGGCAGGTGGGTCTCTGTGAGTTCAAGGCCAGCCTGGTCTACAAAGTGAGTCCAGGACAACCAAGACCACAAAAAAAAAAAAAAGAAAGGAAGGAAGGAAAGTAAGAAAGAGGAAAAGAAATACAAATAGCTGTACAAACACATTCTTAACAAAATTTGGCAGAAATACTCATGTCACATATAATCCTCATTTCTACAACTGGTCATGTAGCCTTTATAACTGCTTTCCTCTCCTACCCATTCTATATTTCCTGCATCCTCTTGGCTCCTTTCCTGGAGGAGTGACCGGTACCTTTATTCCTGAAGGGCCTGTGCCCTTTGTCAAGCTGCCTGGATTATGTGTTACAGTTTCCCACTGGCTTTAATCACAGGACATGGTAGCACCAAGATATGACCACATTCTCCATTCTGGAGAGGCAATCCAGTTTCCTCATGGTAATCTAGACCATTCACCCCTCCTAACACTGTTACTCCTTTCTTAGCCTATTGGCTTTAGAGCATTAGAAACCGAAAATGGCCAGGGGAAAATCTGAGCTTCTAGTTTAATGGAATGTTTGTTAAGTCTCTAGTCAGGCCGGGCTTGGTGGTGCACGCCTTTAATCCCAGCACTCAGGAGACAGAGGCAGGCAGATCTCTGTGAGCTCAAGGACAGCCTGGTCTACAAAGTGAGTCCAGGACAGCCAGGAATACACAGAGAAACCTTGTCCTGAAAAAAAAAAAAAGTCTCTAGTCAGGAGTGCTCCTCTCTCGGGAACCAAAACTTCTAGGTCAGCAGAACTTAAGGTAATGGGAACAAGTTTGGTTCACTACCAGGAATAGTGAGTGGAAACATTCCTTTTTTCCACCCCTTGATTCCTGTACCTGTGACCCTGGCTATGGAAGAAATTCTTCCATATATTGGATGCTGATTCAAAGCATATACTGCCTTCTGGAGAATCCTACCCAACCTTCCAGGATGCTGCTACTTAATTGTGTCTTAAAAAGGACATTTCATCTTTTAATCAGTGCAGCTGTTTCAGGATGGTGAGGAACATGGTAAGACCAGTGGATTGCATGATCATGGACCTGCTATCTCTCTGGCTGTGAAGTGAGTTCCTTTGTCAGCAGCAATACTGTGTGGAATACTATGATGGTGGATGAAGCATTCTGTAAGTCCACAAATGGTGTTGGCAGAAGAAACCTGCAGGAAAGGCAAATCCATAACCAGAATACACATCTACTCAAGTAAGGACAAATCATTGTCCTTTCTACAGAGGTCATGCTTCAGTGTAGTCAACCTGCCACCAGGTTGCTGGTGGTCACCCCTGGGAATGGTGCCATATCTGGGGCTCAGCGTTGGTCTCTGCTGTTGGAAGATCTGGTACTCACCAGCAGCTGTAGCCAGGTCAGCCTTGGTGAGTGGGATCCATGTTGTCAGGCCCATGCATAACCCCATCTCTGCCACCATGGCCACTTTGTTCAGGAGCCCATTGGGCAGTAACAGGGATGGCTGGGGAAAGAGGCTGACTGTCCACAGAATGGATCAGCCTATCTACTTGGTTACTGAACTCTTTCTCAGCTGAAGTTACCTTTTGATGAGCATTTACATAGGACACAAGTATCTTCACATCCTTCTTCCATTTGAAGAAAACCATCTACATACTTTTTCCTGACATGTCTTTCTCACCAATTTTCCAATCAAGTTCTTTCCAAGTCCCTGACCATCCAGCCAGTCCATCAGGTATAGCCCACGAGTCAGTGAACAATCACACATCTGGCCATTTCTTCCTCCATACAAACTAATACCATGTGTACCGCCCAAAGTTCTGCCCACTGTATTTCCCTTCGCCGGTGTCTTTCAGGGGTTGTCTCAGCAAGTAGTTGTAATGCTGCAGCTTTCTACTTCTGGGTGGTACCTACATAATGTACAGAACCATCAGGCCTTAGTCTTGTCTTGTCTTCCTCAGTCAACCTATCATAATGAATACCCCATGAGGCAATAGATGGCTTTGTAACAGGAGTAGAAACCATAGGCATTTGGGCAACTTCTTCATGTCACTTGCTTGTGCCTTCAGGACCTGCTCGGGCCTGATCATGTACGTACCACTTCCATTTGATAATAGATTGCTGCTGAGCACATCCTACTTTATGACTTGGTGGATCAGATAACACCCAGTTCATGATGGGCAGCTCAGGTTGCATGGGAACTTGGTGGCCCATTGTCAAATGTTTGGTTTCCTCTGAGGCCCAACAGCAGGCCAAGAGCTAATCTCTCAAGGGAGAATAGTTGTCTGCAGGTAGAGCCTTGCTCCAAAATCTCAAAGTTCTTTTTTGTGATTCACCTATAGGAGCCTGCCAAAGGCTCCAGACAGCATCCTTTTCTGCCACTGACACCACAAGTACCATCAGGCCTGCTAGATCATATGGTCCAAATGGTAGAGCAGCGATTAAAGGCGTGTACCACCACGCCTGGCTGGTTTCTTAATTAGTTAGTATATGGGCCGCAGAAACACACCCAAGTGAGGAGTGTGCTGTCTCCAGAATCCAAATAGGCCCATGTTGTGCTTTTTTTTACATGGTAATGGGAGGGGTAAGATGTAATAACTTACTGTCCTTTAGAAGGTGTATTTCTGCATTCCCACACCACTGGAATCTAAGAATTTCACTGAGGTAGAAGGGCCTTGAATTTTGGTTGGATTTATTTCCCAATTCTCTGATGCACATATGTGTTACCAAAGAGTCCAAAGTGGTTGCTACCCCCTGCTCATTTGGTCCAATCGGCATGATGCAAACTATATAGTAAAGCAATGTGTATTTTGTGGAAGAGACAGACCCCAGCACCTGCATGGCAGTTCACAGCTGTCTAATTGCTGGGCATGGTGGACCATGCCTTTAATCCCAGCACTTCAGAGGTAGTTGTATCTCTGTGAGTTAGGCCAGGCTGGAGTACGGAGTGAGTCAAGGACAGACAGAGAGAAACCCTGTCTCGAAAAAAACAAACAAAAAGATTACTTCAAAATAAGTTATGACACAGGTTGGAGAGTTAATATATCCTTGAAGTAAAACTAAAAATATACTGCTGGCCTTGCCAACTGAAAGCAAATTGCTTCTGGTGCTCCTTTCTGGTCAGGCACTGAGAAAAGGTCATTTGTTAGATCGATAGGTGCATACCGTAACCAGGAGATGTGTTAATCTGCTCGGTTAAGGACACCACATCTGGTACAGCAGTTGGAAGTGGAGTTACCACTTGAGTTTTTCATAGTCAACTGTCATTCTCCAGGATCCATCTATCTTCTGCTTTGGCCAGATATGAGAGTTAAAAGGGAGATGTGGTGGAAACCACCACCCTTGCATTTTTCAAGTACTTGATGGTGGCACTAATTTCTGTCATTCTTCCAGGAATGCGATACTGTTTTTGATTCACTATTTTCCCTGGCAGAGGCAACTCTAAAGGCTTCCATTTAGTCTTTCCAACCATAATAGCCCTTACTCCACAGGTCAGAGAACCAGTGTGTGAATTTTGCCAACTTTTAAGTATATCTATCCCAATTGTACATTCTGGGGCTAGGGAAATAACCACAGGATAAATTCAGGGACTCGCTGGATTTACTGTGTGTCGGAGTTCAGCTAAAACTCCATTAATCACTTGACTTCTGTAAGCCCCTACTTTAACAGGAGGGACATGGTGTTTCTTGGGGGTCTCCCAAAATCAGAGTCAATTCAGAACCAATATCCAATAGACCCTGGAAAGTCTGATTGTTTCCTTCTCCCACTGCCCACTGTACAGTTACTGTTGTTAAAGGCCATCGGTCCTTTTGGGGAAGGACTGGAGAAACACTAACAGTAAAACTCTGAAGTGTTTTATCAAGGTTCTTCCTTGGGGAAACCTGGCCATTTCTTCCTTCAGGGCGTTCTGGGTCTATATCAAGTCAGACCGACTCAAGTCTGGAAATTGATTCATGGGACAAGATTCCCTTTTGCCACGATCTAATATAGAGGCTTTGTTTCATTTGTTTGAGTTTTTTTTCTTTTTACATAGATCAAACAAAAATTCAGTAGGTGGCTTGTCTATTTCATATATGGAAACACCATGATTGATGATCCAGTACCAAAAATCCATACAAGTCATGCCACTATAAAATTCATTTTGTCTATGTTGCCCATTACGATCACCTTGCCTTTGGCAATTCAATGTTGCCATCTGGTCCCTACTACATCAGGGCCCAATTAAACCCACTGCTTTTAACATCTAACTGAGCATTAATGTCTTCCAACCCAAAGATCTGGCACAAGGAAAAAGGCAACAACAAAGTTTTTCTAATGTGCTGGTGCCCTTCTCACCATTTTGTGTCTTACAGGCTCAGTGAAGGGCATGTCTTCTGGATCTTCCCATTGTGGAGGATTAGGTTTTACACAGAGTACCCACTTTAGCATTGCAAATTCCCTGAACCTTAAAATCACTTCATCAATGTTCTGCTCAGTTCTCCAGACCCCAAAGACCACCCAGGAGCCAACTGTGATGTAAATACATGAGGGTTGTTTATTCAAGCTCAGAGCTTGGACTCTCAACACTCACTGACACAGCAGTACCCAAAAGTACAGAGTTTATATAGAGACTCAGGCAAAGAAGCAGGTTCTTTACCATATGATTGGATGACATTTGGGTAGCTAGTCATGTCCACTTCTGATTGGCTCGTTGTTACTGACTAACCAGCTGAGGTCAGCTTGACCATCAGAAAGTTTGTTTAGACTTTCTGGGTGATTTCTCAGAGTGAGCTGTCTGGTGATGATGAGGGAACACCCCTGGAATACAAGGTTGGGTACATTTTGTTGTTCTTTTTTTCAAGATTGATTCAGTCAGGCTGCACAATCAACAGTAAGCCAAGGGATATCAACCATCTCCAGTTCGTTTTTCAGTAGGCCATCTTTTGACAAATGCTTCAACCAACCATGCAAACAAACTTTTGACACTTTTTTTTTAACTGTGCAATCTTCCATATTAAACCTAGAATCTGCACTTGATGGTCCCAATATCAACAAATGCTGCCTGATCCAGTTTTATATTCCTTCCACCATTATCCCACACCATTAAAATCCATTCCCACACATATTTCCCAGACTTCAGCTTAAACAAATTAGCAAACTCATTAAGCTCTTTAGTAGTACAGCACACCTCTTCTTCATGGACTACACTTTCTACCTCCCCTTTAGGAGCCTGCTTAGCCCTTAGTCTGGGTCTAGGTCTAGAGGCAACTGTTGGTGGGCCCTAAGGGGCATAAGTATTATCTTGCCTGACATTTCCTTCAGAGAAAAATCACTGCTGGTTTAGCAGGCAATGAAGGATCAATTTCCTCAGTCAAAGGCAGAAAAGGCAATATTTCAGGTTGTAGGGGTATGAGTACATCTTCTACTGAGAGTGGAGAGTTTACTCCTCAGGTGAAGTAAACTCTTGAAAATCTGAGGATTCAAAGTTCTTGGCTTCAAAAGGGTCCTCCCACAAATTTCTATCAGTGGTTGGTTACAAGATCCCATTCTTTTTTTTTTTACTCGAGACAGGGTTTCTCTTTGTATCCTTTGGCTGTTCTGGACTCACTTTGTAGACCAGGCTAACCTTGAACTCACAGAGATGTGCCTACCGAGTGCTGGATTAAAGGTGTATGCCATTCTTAATCAATGCCCTAACTTACAACACCTTCTGAGGCTGGGACTTGAACTTTGACTGTAATTCAGCCACCTTAGAGTGAAGGGCTTTGTTTGATTTGATTTTGCACAGCTTGAACTCTGTGGCTGCTGGAAAGATTCTCTTCCAGGGCGCACTTAGGGACCTTTAGACGGTTTGTGTGCATCTGAAGCATGTTCATTTTATCACTTAGTTCACTGTTATCCTTTACCATATTACTACAAGTTGGTTAATTGTATCATGGAGCTATTTCTTTTTGTCAGTTTATCCAGAGGTGCTAGGAGCAACCAGCTAGCATCATCATTGTCCTTACTTTTCCACAAATTGTTAAAAGTTTTATAGACAGTCACCAAATACACAGCCTCTCACAACTGGTAAATCAGAATAATCAAATGCATTTGTCTCTTCAAGTTTGTAATATAGTTCTCACCATGGGCTGTCAATACTCTGTGAGCTTCTAGGAGATGCTTCACTAACTGGAGAGGCTTCAGCAACTGTAGATGTTGGCAAATTGGAAGTCTATTCTAGATACTTAAATTTTTTCTTATACTTCAGTTGCTCTAGAACTATTTCTGGGACCAAAATCTGTATTAGTCAGAATTCTCTAGAAGAACAGAACTTACACAATGAGTATATTTTAATGGATTTGTTAGAGTAGTTTATGGGCCCTGGTTCTGCTACAGTGGCTGTCTACCAAGGGAAGGCCCAGGAATCCAGTGATGTTCAGTCTGTGAGGCTTGATATCTCAGCTGGTCTTCAGGATACACCAGAATCCTGAAGAAGTAGACTCTAAATACCAGTGAAGAAATAGACTTGCTAGCAAGAGAGAAAGCAAGCTTCCTTTTTCCTGTCCTTTATATATGCTGCCAACAGAAAGAGTGGATCTTCTCACCTCAAAAGATGCAGATTAAAAGGAGGACTTCCAGGACTGCAGAGAGCACTCAGCTATTAAGAGCACTCTTCCAAAAGACCAGGGTTCAAATCCCAGGACCAGTTCAGGAATGGTGGTGCACACCTTTAATCCCAGCACTCGGGAGGCAGAGGCAGGCAGATCTCTGTGAGTTCAAGATCAGCCTGGTCTACACAGTGATTTCCAATATAGCCAGGGCTGTTACACAAAGAAACCCTTGAAAAACAAAAACAAACAAAATGTGGGCCCTCCCACTTCAAATGATTTAATTAAGGGAAAAAAATGCCTCACAGGTGAACCCAGACAGTTGGGTTTTAGTTAATTCCAGATGTTCACAGCCAAGAATAGTCACCACACCAGATATAGTGATACATACCTGTAATCATAGCACTCAGGAGGTGGAGGCACAAGGATCAGAAGTTCACGGTTGTCCTTGGTGTGGCTACACTAATGAGTTCAAGGACAACCTGAGATACATGATGTTCTGTCTCAAACAAACAAAACCCTCCCTGTACAAAAATTTAAAATAGCTACTTAGGGCACTGGAAAATGATCAACATACAGAAGCTGGTGCTACGTGGATCGGTTCACTTCATTGGAGTGAATTTATTCCTTATGACTACACACCTGAAAACTATCCAATCAGTACTGACTGCAGCAGACAAGCTGTCTTGGATAAAAACCTGTAGTCTTGGGTTGAGAAATCAAAATTCAGAGTAGCCAATGCTCTTAGGAACTGAGGGTGGAAATCAGCCAAAAACAAGAGACCCAAATTCTTCCTTCACATAGAGTCCACTAAACTCTAGCTAAGGCAGAAAAACTGAAGAGGTTTCAGCTGTTGCCTACCAGGTTAAGACAGTTTGAAGTTTGAGTTGAACCACATTAACTACTAAAATTTAAAAGCCAAAATGCTTGAGCTGGGGAAATGATTTAGTAGTTAAAGTGCTTTGAGTCCCCCCAAATCCTTGTAAATGCCAGCTGGATGTGGCTGCTTGCTTGTAATTTCAGCCTGGGAAAACAGGATCCTAGGGATAGGCTGGATAGCTAGCTAGATTAGCTATATCTGTGGGTCCTGGATTTGATTGCGAGACCTTGCCTCAGTGAATAAGGTAGAAGAGCAATGGAGGATTATTCCAGACCTTGAACCTCTACAAAAATGCATACATACACTCAAACCCATGCAAACACCCATACACACATGCACATCATACACATACCAAGAAGACAAAAATCAGACTTCTTTATTAGAAGTTAACAGAATTCAGAATAGAAGAGTATCACTGTGTTCAGGCAAGAAAAAAAGGGGGGGGGAATGTAACTTATTAAAGCTGGAGTCAACAATTTTTCCTCTAAACAGTAGCTATTTTTAGCTCATTTGATCTATCGCAGCTACTCAACTCACTGTTGTAGATGCAAAAGCATCCAGCAAAAGCATGGATATACCTGTAGCAAAAAGACATATTTTTACAAAATCAGTCAGTGGTTCAGATTAAGCCTATAGGCCATAGTCTGCCCACCCTTGTTCAGAAGAAAATATAGTCATTGAAGACTCACCCCAAGACAGGCTAGATGCTAGAATCAGCAGAGAAAGATTTCAGAGTAGCTATTACCAAGATATAAAAGAAAAAATAAACTGTGTCTGGAATGATGGAACAAATCAGTAGTCCTAAATCCATTCATATTACCAGTCACTGTAAGCATAAATAGACTAAACATTTCTGACAAAAAGCGGATTATAGACTACATTAAAAAGCAAGACCGAAGACCAGGCATGGTTGACACACATACTTTTAATCCTAGCACGCAGAGGCAGGTGACTTCAAGGACAATCTAGTCTACATATTGAGTTCCGGGGCAGTCGGCTGTACACAGTGAGACCTAGTCTTGAAGGAAGTAAAAAAGACACTATAGGCAGTTATGAGCATGGATGCTGGGAACTGAACTGTATCTTTGGGAAGAATTGGAAGAGCTCTTAACTGTTAAGTCATCTCTCAAGCCCCATGATAATTTTAATATGACAAAATGAGATTGAAAAGGTAATACTATCCAAAAGTAGAGGAATGTTGGGGTGACAATACTAATAATGAAAAAAAGTAGACTTTGAGATGCAGCATGTTAACGTAGATAATGAGACATTTTATTTTATTTTATTTTTTTCGAGACAGGGTTTCTCTGTGTAGCCCTGGCTGTCCTGGACTCACTTTGTAGACCAGGCTGGCCTCGAACTCACAAAGATCCACCTGCCTCTGCCTCCCAAGTGCTGGGATTAAAGGCGTGCGCCACCACCGCCCGGCTGATAATGAGACATTTTAAGAGCTGAGGATGTGGCTCTATTAGGACACTGCTTAGCATGTACAAAGCCCCGGTTCAATACCAGTACTGAAAAAAAAAGCCAGTCATGGTGGTCCACACCTCTAATACCAGCATTTAGGAGGCAGAGACAGGTGGATCTCTGTGGAGGACATCCAGAGCTATACAGAGAAACCATGTCTCAAAAAAACAAAAAATTAAAAGAAAAATGTAGGCTGGTGGTAGTGGCGCACACCTTTAATCCCAACACTCAGGAGACAGATGGAGGAGGATATCTGAGTTGGAGGCCAGCCTGGTCTATAGAGCGAGTTCCAGGACAGCCAGGGGTGTTACACAGAGAAACCCTGTCTCAAAGCAACAAACAAAAAAAAAGTGATCTAAGGTTCTGCCTTAGAAAGCTAGAAAAAGAAGAGCAAAGTAAACCCAAAGCAAATACAAGGAAGGGGGTCAAAATGGTAAGTTAGAAGACAAACAATAGAGAATATTAACAGACAAAAATTTGTTCTTGGTTATATCCACATGGGTAATCCACAAAGCTGATGCTAGCTACACTAATCAAGATTTTAAAAGGACAAGCACAATGTTATGGTCCACACTGGTAATCCCAGCCACTGGGAGGCTGAGGCAAAAAAAAAAAAAAAAAAAAAAGATGAATTTGAAACCAGACTGCTACATGTATATGTAAGAAAGTCTCACCAATATGAGTGCCCAAATGTGAGTAGGACAAGGACAAAACCAGTAGACATGCCAAAGTGGACAGGGAAAAACCCATAAGGCCTCAACTCTTACAAAGAACTACAGGATACCGAGGAAAGCTGAGAGTGGGAGAGGTGATCTTGTCCCTGGGGAAGAGCACACCAATTGGTTGTCCAGTCCCAAACAGTCAACACTGAAAACATACATAAAAGTAACATTATATGGATTCAGCAGGTTATATATAGGAACATACATACATATATTTGTGTGTGTGTGTATATTTTTGTTTTATACACACACACATATCATAACAAAGAAGAGACCATGAATTTGAAAGAGGGTGGGGAGGGGTATTACAGAAGAGTTTGGAGAGAGGAAAGGAAGGAAGAAATGTGATTATATTATGTCAAAAATTAAGATAAAAAACTGTAATGAATTGTTTTCAAGATTTATATGTATACCACATGAGAGACTGGTGCCTGTGGAGGCCAGAAGAAGGTGTCAGAGGGAACTAAAGTGTTACAAATGGTTGTTAGCTGCTGTGTAGGTGCTAGGAACTGAACCTAGCTCCTCTACAAGAGGAGCAAGTGGACCTGGTGTGGTAATGCACACCTTTAATCCCAGCAGTAGGGAGGCGGAGGCAGGCAGATCTCTGAGTTCAAAGCCAGCCTGGTCTACAGATTGAGTTCCAGGACAGCCAGAGATACACAGAGAAACCCTGACTCATAAAACCAAACCAAACAAACAAAAGGAGTAGCAAGTGCTCTTAACTACTGAATCATTTCTCCAGCCCCTCAGAAATGTTTTAGACCACATTAAGTTACTACTGTCCACCATAAAGGAGAATATTACTAAAGACCCTTTAGACATTGAAGGGACTTTTAAAGAGAATATTGTGGTAGGTAGGAGAGCTTGGCCCAAGGGTGTGAGAGCAGGTAAGCTGGCCTCGTCCTTTGTTGACTGCAGCATTCCAGAAATAGGCTCCACACCTTACCTGGGCAGCAGGAGGTACAAGAGCATGAGAGCTGGCCCTGCCCCTTGCCTGGGCAGCCAGGTAGAAAGCTAATCCTGAGCATGTGAGAGCTGGAGAGCTGACCCTGATGGTGTGAGCACAGGAGAGTTAGTTCCTCCTCTGGCTGCAGGAGAGCTGTCCCCAATGTTGTTGATGAAGGAGAGCTGGCAGGCTGAACAACACAGCTACCATCCAGGCTCAGATCCAGGACTTTCAGTTGGTCCATCCTAATATCTACCTCATCTATGAACTGCTGGAGCCCATGAAGGGGTCGGTCCTGTAGAACCAAAGCAGCAGGATCTCCATGACATAGGAGAACAACAGGATATCTGAGAGGAGTCCTGGTGAGGATCCAGTATTGATGGTGTAGCAGAAGCCAGAGGCCTCTTACCAGACCAATGCCTCATTGCAATGAACACTTGCCAAGTAAAGATGTGTGGACAAAAGGGTAGACTGTGACCATACCATGACACACCACAACAAGATATTTTGAGTTTTTGTTTTGCTTTTTATTTTATTTTCTATATTATTTTTTGTCTTTTGTTTTAATTTTTTGCTTTCTTTTGCAGAGGGAGGTTGCAGGGGTGAAAGGTGGATGTGGACGGATGGAAAGATGAGTTGGATTGGGGTGAATGATGTGAAATTCACAAAGAATCAATAAAAAGTTCTTTAAAAGAGAATATTATATAACTGAAGTTTGAAAATTGAATAAAACTGGGAAAATTGAAAAATAAGACTTACTAAAACTGATATAATAGGAAATAAAAATTAACTTGTTTTAGTAAAGTTAATTTACTGTAAAAAAAAATCTTAGCCATAAGCTGCATATGGCTTGGTGTTATGTGTCTGATCCTTGTACTTGGAAGGTAGAAGGAAGATAGATAGATAGACAGACAGACAGACAGACAGATAGATAGATAGGGAAGATAGAAAGAATGAATGAATATATATAAACTCTGTAAGGCTCTGAGGTTCAGTCTACACAAACACATAAGAGAGAGAATAAAGAAAAACATAATTATGTCAGTAAGAAAAGGACATTTTGAGGCTGGAGAGATGGCTCAGTGGTTATGAGCACTGGCTGTTCTTCTAAAGGACCTGGGTTCAAATCCCAGCAACCACATGGCAGTTCACTGCTGTCTGTAATGGCCGGGCGTGGTGGCACACGCACTCGGGAGGTAGAGGCAGGTAGATCTCTGTGAGTTCAAGGCCAGCCTGGTCTACAGAGTGACTCCAGGACAGCCAAGGATACACAGAGAAACCCTGCCTTGGACAAAACAAAACCTGAAAAGGGAATTTTATAAAATCCATTGCCTACTTGTGATTTTTTTTTTTAATCTTAGGGTCAGGGAGATGGTTCAGTAAAAACACTTGCTGCACAAGTCTGACAACCTGAGTTCAACCTCAGAACCTGTTTTCTTTTAAAGTCAGGTACCATGGAAGGAATCTATAATCCCAGCATTTCTACAATGAAATGGGAGCAAAGGAGCCTGGTATGGCACACGTCCTTAATCCCAGAACTCTGGAGACAGAGGCAAGCAGATCTCTTTGAGTTCGAGGTCAGCCTGGGCTACACAGAGAAACCCTATCTTGAAAGACCAGAGAGAGAGATGGGAGTAGAGGCAATCGAATAATTACATGGAAACAGTTAGCCTAGAGTAAAAAGAAAGAAAGACCCTGCCTCAACAAGATGAAAGGTGAAAACTGAGTGCTCCAAGTTGTCCCTCTGACCTCCACACATGCTAGATGTATGCGTTCATACACACACACACACACACACACACACACACACACACACACACACACACACACACACACACACACACACTTGCTATGGTGATCTGAAAGCTGTTTATATCCTATTGCTGCAATTACTGGCCCCCAGAATCTGGTTGCTGGCCAGATGAGCACATTGTCGTATATGCATGTCTTTGTTGTGTAAACCTTGTTCTACCTAATTTAAGATTGATTGGTTGAATAAAATGCCGGAAGCCTGGATTGGGTAGAACAGAGGTAGGCGGTGAGGAAGTTCAAGGGCTCTTGGAGAGGAAAGAAAGCCACAAGGGAGAGGAGGAGAAGGAAGAAGGACAGATGCCATGGGTTAGGAAAAGCAAAAGCGCACATGGCCATGAGAGACTGTCTCTGAGGATCAGCATGACATGGAGAGTAGTCCCCAGATGGAAATGTACAAGTATTTACGGGGGTTTGGACTGGGAGGTAGAAAGCTAGCTTAGAGGGTTAAAGACCCAGTGCTTAGGCTAAACTAAAACCCAGCAGGTGTCTCTGTGTGTTCATTTATAAGTGGCAGCAAGTTCAGGATTAACTTCACCGTCTTATTAATCATTGATAAATAATAATAAATTTTCATCTACACTAAATAATTTTTTTTAAGTTTCTTAACTTTGTTGTGACATATACCTGAAGTCCTGCCTACTTGAGAGGCTAAGGTAAGATGATCACTTCAAGGCCACATGTCCAAGACCATCTTGGACAACATACTGACACCTCACACCTGGAAAACAAAGAAAATGAAACAAGCTCTCAGATTAGGAATAGACACAATTTCCTTACGTGACAGTGCATTTAGCAAAAAGCTAAAGATAGATCACATTTAATAGTGAAACATTAAAAATCAAGAAAAAGTCTAAGATATTAATTTTAACCACTTCACAATTATACTGAAAGCCCTAGCCAACACAGCGAGTCAGGAACAAAGATGTAAAAGGCAATAAGTCTTAAAAGGAAGTAAAACTGTTTCTTTTTACAAGTACTGTACAAAATGTGGAAGAATATGTTAGAATGAACCTAACCAAAAATATTGATTCAAGGTCTTAGTGTAACAAGGTCGGTATCCAAAAAATTAATTGGAAATGAAGTTTACAATGCTGTTAGAAATAATTCAGGAAGAATGTACAAGCTCTGTATACTGAAGTTGAAATCATTGCTGAAAGAAATTAAGAACCACAATAGATGGAAAGATATACTATACCCAAAGATTGAAGATTATAATGTGTGTGTGTGTGATTTTGTCCATGTAAGGCAAGCACTTTACCATTTAGTTGTATTTCCACCCCTGTTGTATTGTTTCCTAAGACAGAGGAATCTCACTAGATAGCCCTGGCTGGATTTGAACTATCCTTCTGCTGCCTCAGCCTCCCAGTTCTGAGAACACTAGTATTTGCCACCATGCCTTGCCAGACTATATCTTCAAAATGAAAATTTGCTAGAGGGGAAACACAGGAATATACCTTCAAAAATATGAAAGTAAAAAAGATTTCTTAAGCTACAGGAAGCAATAACTATTAAGGGGGAGATAAATTGGACTTCATTAAAAATTTAAAAATTGGCTCAAAAATATCAAGAGTCAGGCATCATGGCATGTGCCTTTATTCCCAGCACTCAGAACTAAGAGGCATGTAGCTCTCTAAATTTGAAACCAGCCTGGGCTACATAGTAAGTTCCAGGACAGCCAGCACTACGTAGAGTGTCTTAAAAGACAAAAACAGAAAGCACCATTAAGAAATCAAAAAACGGGGCTGGAGAGATGAGTCAGCAGTCAAGAGCACTGGCTGCTCTTCCAAGGGACCCGGGTTCAATTCCCAGCACCCACATGGGTGCTGTAACTACAGTTCTAGACCCTCACACAGATATACATGCAGACAAAACACCAGTACACATGAAATAAAAATAAATGATTGCTGGGTGTGGTAATGCACATCTTCAATCCCAGCACTCAGGAGGCAGAGGCAGGTGGATCTCTGTGAGTTCAAGGACAGCCTGGTCTACAAAGTGAGTTCAGGACAGCCAGGGCTGTTACACAGAGAAACCCTGTCTCAAAAAAACAAAACTATACACACACACACACACACACACACACACACACACACATAATAAAATAAATTGTTTAAATTTTTGAAAATAGGACTGAAGAGATAAATAGCTCAGTCTTCCAGAGGACAGTGTTCCTAGCACCTATATGGTGGCTCACAACTCCACAATGCACACACATGGTGCACAGACATACATGTAGGCAAAATGTCCATACACATCAGATAAAAATACAGGGTCTCTCTGTGTATCCCCTGGTTGTCCTGGAACTCACTCTGTAGACCAGTCTGGCCTTGAACTCACAGAGATCCGCCTGCCACTGCCTCCCGAGTGCTGGGATTAAAGACGTGTGCCGCCACGCCTGGCAAAAATAGTTAAATCTCAAAAAAAAATTAAAGAATTGAAAAGATTGTAGCCAGTAATTGTGTTACAAATCTGTAATCTCAGCATTCAGGAAATTGAAGAAGGAGAATCTCAAGTTTGAGGCCAGTCAGGGCAAGCTAGAGATATAGCTTTGTAGTAGAATACTTGCCCTGCATGCACAAGGCACTGAGTGAATTCAGCTTCCAGTACAGTGTAGGAAGGGGTGCTACTGTGAAAATGAAAGTTACTGTGAAAGTAAGCCAATTATACAAAAAAATAGAAAGTTATATATTTTATAAAAGATTTCTGTTCAAATATATTAATAACTTATAATTCAATAATAAAAGATAACCTAATTTTTATAAAGGTAAACTTTTTTCTGTTTTCATTTTGTGTGGAGTGCATGTATGTGGGTACACAAGTGTGTGGTTGAGTGTGCATGTATTGTGGAGACCTGAGGTTGATGTGAGGAATCATCCTCTTCCATCTATTCATTGAGGCAGTATTAATCAAATCCGAAGCTTGACAGTATGACTAGTCTAGCTAGCCAGCTTCTTCTGGGATCTCCTTCCAAGGCTGGAATTACAGGTGGGCTGCCACACCCACCTAGTATTTTATGTGGGTTTCTGGGAATCTGAACTCTGGTTCCTCATTGCTTACTTGCATGGGAGACATGACAAATGGTTATCCACCAAACCATTTCACCAGCCCACAAAAGGGAAACCTTTTGTTTTGTTTTTTATTTTTCAAGACAGTTTCTCTGTGTAACAGCCTTGGCTGTCCTGGACTCACTCTGTAGACCAGGCTGGCCTCGAACTCACAGAGATCCGCCTGCCTCTGCCTCCCTAGTGAGGTGAGTGTTGGGATTAAAGCCATGCGCCACCGCGCCCGGCTAAGGAAAACTATTTTAATGGAAACTTCATGAAAGGAAGATATTTGAATCATGTCATTGACATTAGTGAAATGCAAATTAAACCACACCAAAATGCCATTGCACCCCCACTGGAATGGCCAAAATTGAAAACTGATAGCAAGGGCTGAGGCCTTTGCTTAATGGTAGAGTGCTGGCCTGGCATTGTGTGAGGCTATAGGTTTGATTCCCAAACAAAACTCCCTGACAACACCAAATGTTGCTGATAATAGAGAGTAGGGCTGGCAAGGAAGGATGCCAGGGAACTTCCCATTGCTGTGTTTATGTATTATGTCTTGCTATGAGTGTGTGATACACAGCCGCATGCACTTAGCAAAAGTCATCAGATGGTACACTTAAGATTTATACACTTCGGGGGCTGGAGAGATGTCTCAGTAGTAAAGAGCACTGGCTGCCCTTACAACTGACCGGGGTTCAAATCCCAGCACCCACATGGCAGTTCACATTCCTGTCTATAATGGCTGGGTGTGGTAGTGCATGCCTTTAATCCCAACACTCAGGGGGCAGAGGCAGGTGGATCTCTGAGTTCAAGGGCAGCCTGGTCTACAAAGTGAGTCCAGGACAGCCAGGGCTGTTACACAGAGAAACCCTGTCTTGAAAAACCAAAAAAAGAAAAAAAAAAAAAAAAACATGCCCTACACTTGGATCTTAGAGAGGCATTTTCTTAATTGCGGTTCCCTCGAGCTTGTGTAAAGTTGACATCAAATTAGCCAGGACAGAAATGAAGTGGTTTTTGTGATGCATTAAAAACAGTGGATTGCATTTATATGACTGTGAGTTCAACCTCCAAGGTTACAGAAAAATAATCTGATTGATGAATGAGTGGATGGTGGTGACATTGGGACAGTGTAGGTGATGATGATACAATTGTATTGTGTCGCGTCCCCCTCGACCAGCAAGGATGACGCAGCTCGCAAAAGCTCTTCTCCAGCAGTTTATTCAGGTCCCTTGAAAACAGTCTTCCGAATGCCCGGGCAGACCCAACCCACAGGCAAAATACTATATGAACAGCCAATCAAGTAAAGCCACGTGGTGCTATCTTAGAGGCTCACGTATGCGGAAGCAAGCCAGATCAGCGGTCTTTGCCAAATATGGACTTGTTTACCACTGAGAGCGCTCACCGTCGGGCTGGTGGAAGGCGGAAACCGGCGCCATCTTTAAGGCGCGGCACATCGCAGCTCTCTACAGTATTGTTTTTTTTTTCTTATATATTTGAAGGCTTTCAATATAATATGTTAGAAGCTACTTGAAATGATATTTTTGTTTTGGTGGGGGTTTTTTCTTTAAAAAAAAAAAAAAACAGTATAACCCTATATACCCAGGCTGGCCTGGAGATTAGAGTCTTCTTGTCTCAGCCTCCCAAGGTTTGACATTACATGATGCATACCAGACCCAGCTTTCTCTTTACTTTTTAGATGAAACCATTTTGATGATTAAGAAGTCAAGCCTGAGCCGGGCGGTGGTGGCGCACGCCTTTAATCCCAGCACTTGGGAGGCAGAGGCAGGCGGATCTTTGTGAGTTCGAGGCCAGCCTGGTCTACAAAGTGAGTCCAGGACAGCCAAGGATACTCAGAGAAACCCTGTCTCGAAAAACCAAAAAAAAAAAAAAAAAAAAAA
>CAJQZJ010000546.1:0-10137 GCA_907164525.1 Lophiomys imhausi
TTTTTTTCCTTAGGCATATATAGGGCTACCTAGATCTATTGCAGCAGCCTGCCCCTCCTCCTGGTGACCCTATTTTTGCCTTGTCCATCAGGCAAGGCCACACTCACTCTCCTGTCAGCCCTCTTCTTTCAGCCCGCCACTCCCTTCCTAAAGTTAAATTTTACACTGTTGAAAACCAAATAAGCTTTAATACAATTTATGACCTTGTCATAACAGCTCCCTCAGCGAAGGCCCTTGCCAGTTTTCCCAAATTATTAGCCCTTTTCTGTCCTGACACTGCCTTCAGCTTAAACCTAATCATACTAACACTCATTATAAAGTGTTAAAGGTAATTAAAACATACAAGTTAGTTATCAATTACCGAATAATCAAATTATTTAATATCTTCATATCTATACTTATAGTCATTATTAATTACCAAAATATGTTTTATTTAACCTCCTATATATGTTTACAGAGTTAAGCCTAAAATGAATAACTAAAAGCAAAGATTTCTTTTTACTCACCTATAATCAATTATGGTCCTCAAACCTGTCAGAGAATCTGTTAAATAAGGCATTTAAGATGCTTGAACTTATTATAAAAGAGAGAGACCCTCCCTATCCCTGGTGCATTGGAAGGACCCACTGGACTCCCAGTGGAGGGGACCCTCCCCACTCCTAACCAGGGGATGAAATTATGCTTATGTTTTTCCAGAAAGAGCAGAGAAACTGGGACTAAAGTACCAGATGAACTCTCTGACCAGAGTGATATTGCAGAATAGGAGAGCCCTGGATCTGACAATTGCTGAACATGGTGGGACTTGCATTTTGGTAGGGGAGGAATGTTGCTTTTATATTAATAAGTCAAATATTGTTGAATTCATTGTAAATGCCCTGAAAAATCTGCACACACAATTGTCCACTCAGTACCAATAATCAGAGCCAATGTCCTGGTTCCAAACCTCTTTCATTAACTGAGTGTTGCCTGCATTCACTTCTGTGCTTGCTCTGTGCTGCATCATGATGTTTGCCATCTGCCTGCTTCAGTTTGTATGGTAAAAAGTTTCCACTACAGTTCATGTGACAATGAGCAGGATTATGGCACAATATATAGCCCTCTAATCAACTAACCATCCCTATCCTCTTCAAAAGATAAGAGAAAGGGAGATGTGGGTGGGGCCATGTGCATGGTGTGAGAAATTTTCATGTGGCTCTATGAGTGCCTATGTCTGCTGGCAAACCACGTGACAAAAGATAGAGGATCCTAGCAAACTAGTGAGCCTTGATAGGACTTTGAAAAGGCCGATTGCTGCTTCTCCCATCTGCAGCCTGGCACCTCCCCATAATGACAATGGAATGGTCAAATAGTTGACTACCCCAGAGCTTGTGTAAACTTTCCATTTGTTTACAGGCTGTATAAACATGCTTACTGCTGCTTAATACAGAAGATCTACACTTGATGATGGTCTCCAGAGTGTTTCCTGAGTTGATGACTCCATCACCCTCACCCCAACTTGGATCCCCGATCTCACAATAATTCTTCTGTTGCTTCTTTACTTCTTTGACTTGATTACTTCAAATTCATATTTGCGTCCAAAGAAGTTGCTTGTTATACTAGATATCCAAATAAAAAGAAATTAACTTGTGCTAGGAAGAAAACCATTTGCATTTGTATCCAAATAAATTTAATTAACACAGAAATGTAGTTTCTGTAACCTCCTTGTCCAATCATTTCCTTGATATAATACACTGATTTTTGTACTTAGAAATCAAATTTCAATAACTTCTTAGAGGCTACAAAGAACAAGAATGCTCATCTTGCTCAGTCAGTTCGACCTTACAGCCAGGAACACATTATTAAAGGTCAATTGGCCAATATTATCAGAATTATAATCTGTTTCTGATATTTTAAACAAGAAAATTCTTTCTACTTGATAAATTAATACATTGCCATTTTTTCTTTTAGTCCAAGTCATGCTTATTCCTTAGCAAACTACAAACTTGTAAATTTTTATGAACTCTTAAAGCAAAATAGCACATGAGATATTTTACAAAAGTGCTTATATAATGAACATGGTAGCATTGTGCAAATTTTGGTTCTTGCGATTATACGTAAAATTATTATTTTAACCTTCAACAATTTTCAATAAAAATACATATTTATCAAGTATTTTTTGCTCTGAACTTTCAGAACTTAAGAATGGGACATAATTGAGAATGAGTGGTGGAATTGCTCAGAACTTCCAAACTGATTGGCGCTAAAGCTTTGTACCTTCTCATAGTGCTGGTCATTTTGTAAACAGCTTGCATGTATCTATGTTTTGACATGAAGGAGACAGGTGCTCTTCATGGCATGTGTTGGAGAATGTTGCTTAATAGGAACAGTTTTCTAAAAGCAAATACAATTCTTTGAAAGACGAAAAATATATATCATAGTTTTTAAAGGGTAAATTTATGTTTGCTAATTAGTTCATTTTCTTCAAACACTTACATATAAACTATTTGAGCAAAAAAAGAAGAAAAAACATTTGTATGCTGTGAACCTAACTATGAAGATATTTGCAACTGACACATACTGGAAAAGGCAAGATCAGCTTTCTCTGGTGGGGTTACACTGGATAAACATTTATATGCCAAAGTTCGTTCCTGGTCTCATGCCTAAAGAAGTTGGTAAACACAATACAAACTCCATGGTTTGTTATTTTTGGTTTCTTTTTTGCTTGTTTGTTGTTTTGGTATTTTTCATCTCATTGTTTTTATTTTAATTCTTTGTGATTTTTTTTTTTTTGGTAGGGTTGAAGAAAGAAAATGAAATGGAGTAAGTAGGAAAGTGGGGAGGAGATCTGGGAAGAGTTGGGATGTAGGAAAACATTATCAAAATTTATTATATAAAAGAAATAAAGACATTTAAAAAAAACTTTGTAGTTACTGAGACTGTGAAGTTGACTTTGTAATGATTTGCTGGTTGTGGCATCCTCTAATCAATTTGCAAAATCACATTTTTTTGAGAGAGAGAAAGTATCACTCTATAGGCTGTCTACACTGGAACTTGTTAGATAAACCAGTATTAACTTACAGACTTACTTACAGATTTAAAGACTTTAGATTTGCAGACTTACAGTCTCCACCTGTCTCTGCTTCTCAAGTACTGGGGTAAAAAGCGTGTGCCACTATGCCCCGTTCAATCAAAACTTGGCATGTTTGAATAGTGAAGAACAAAGTTTAGTATATTTTTAGCACTGAAGATTCAGCAGTAAAGTAGTTGTCCATAATTAGGAAATAAGACATTATATTCTGACTGTAAGATAACTTATGATGTAATATATAAGGAGAAAATGCAAAGAAAGAGCATTAGGAACACACACACACACTCAAACGCACAATCAGATAAGTGGTAATCCAAATTTATTTCTGTGTGCAAATAGCTTAACTGTTTCAAATACAAGGAAAATCCTACAAGTGTATTGATCTAAGTGACTTAAAATTATACTTCTGCAAGCTCTCAGTCCAGAATAACACAATTTTCACAACCTCAGGAAGCATACAAAAAGAAATATTGTGTTGGATATTCTCAAGCAGCATGTTTAAGTAACAACAGGGAAAGAAAAAAAGGCATTTTTAGTCACTCAACTTAATGTTATTTTGTTACAGTAAGCTCCTTCACAATTGAGGCACTGAGAAGCTGAAGATAGTTATGGACACTTTATTCTTTGACAATGATATATAATTTATCCAAACTTGACACTCTTAATTCGATAGAAAATGTACTTATCTCTCCTGGAATTAAATAAATTACTCTAGAATATTTATTGTATGTTACCATCTATCATCAAACCTTAGATATCACATGTTGGTGCTTTTCAGTTCCTTTTTTCATTGGCTGCCCATGTACAATTCGTATAGAATACCTTATTTAGAAAAAAAATTACTTATTTACATCATATGTATATGTAGCATATTTTATAGAATGTATAGGTATATAAGAGTTTCTATGAAGTACTATCTTAAATTTAGACATTCATTTAATTTTGCAAAGTTTTTTTTGAATTCAAGTGATTTTATTTTCTAAGATTGCATCTTCTGCAAAATGAGTTGTTGCTCATAATAGACATGAACATAGAAATACACCTGACAGAAGGCCTCGTTTACCCTTGAGTTTGAATGCAGACCCTTAGCTTGAGTGGAAGACACCACTTGGATAGTTCTGACTGGGTGTGATGCCACGCTGGGTGAGGACAGAAGCAGAAACTCTCTTGTCCCAGCATCACAGAGCAGTATTTGATCCCAGAAATAGCCCAGCAAGTGGGCAGGGTGATCCCGTGTGAGCCGTTACCCTTTTAAACTTAAGTCTGTAGATGGGTTTATCCTGCTGTCCAAGGACCATTAAAGATTTCACTGTCCACAGTATGTCTGAAATTTAAGGAGACACTGATTACCAGATATTCCATCAAATAATAGGTTTTCGCTGTATTGATCCTTGAAAAGCAAACAAAACAATTTTAAGAATCTGGTCAGTGTTAACTCTGCACCTTAATAATGGCATTCAAAGATGTTTTCTTAACTTAAGATTTTTTGATATCGAGACATGTCAGCTCCTGACAGCACCCCCTATTCTACTCCAAGTAGAAGATGAGCATCGAAGAATCTCCAGTGGGAGATGATTAAATTGGTGGTAAGCCATTCTCTTGGCAAGAAAAACCACTTGCTTCAACTGTAGACAGACTTCTGTCCAAAAAGGACAAAACTTGGAAGCAGGTAAGTCGACAGCCTAGCTCTGCCAAGATAGGGTAGGTAAGTCCTTCATAATTCCTGCTCTACAACCAATGTCTGTCAGAGAAATGGGGCCAAATGGCTGAAGATTGATGCAGGAATGTATGGAGAGAAAATGGGAACTGTCCAGGCAGCCACTGGTATGTCATTTTTTAGTTTTGGAAGCTGCAGGCCCTGCACTTCCTATACAATCAGATATATTTATCCCTCTCAGGTCTCTGAGGTGGTTGAAGAATAGATAGCTAGAGTCTCATAGTTAAATTTTGAGTTGTTTAGGAATCAAGAGTGTGTTCTGGATCTAAGAAGATATTTTTAAAATTATGAGGCAAGTTAGTATGAAAGCTGAGTTAGATATAGAACTTTAAACTCATGGAGATGGTTAGATAGTAGAATGTTAAAGTCAGGTGCCAAATACATATGGACTGGACATTGGGAATGTATGCTAAGCCATATAATTCTTATAATCATGGCCTATTTATTTCTGTTGTTTTGTATTGTATTTATAGTTATAAGAAAAAGAACCATTATTTGGACTGAAAGGGAGAGCTGTTGGGGGGAAAAATAAATACCTTAAACTAAAAAAAAAAAAAAAAAGAAGGGAAGAGGATGGTGGGGCTGAGGGGGAGGAGGGTGGAAGGGTGGGACTGGAGGGGGGAGTAGGGAGGGGATTGTGATTGAGATGTAACTTGAAGAAATAAAAAATAAATTATTAAAAAAAAATAATTGTTCACTTTGTCAGTTTTGCTAAGCTTGCTGCTCACACAAGATAATTTCGAGTGTGAACATGTACTGGTACTTTACAATGTGTCTTTTTAAACATTGCCTTTTGTACACATAGATCTTATGGGTAGCTTAAATGCATGTGATGAATCTATTGTTCAGGAAATTAAACACATCCTCCCAACCTCCAGTCCTCTTAGCTTTCAGATGGAGAATCTGAATCTCCAACTTTCCTCCAGCTGTCCTTATCTCTAGCTGTTTTATTCCCTCCCATGCCATCTCAGTATCTATTTTTTTCCCTTGTCTGAGGGGTGGGTTAGAACACTGTGTTAGTTGTAATCCTCTCAGTAGTAAAAGTAGCATCTGGTTTTGAAGGTAACATGTCTTATCAATCTTTACTAGAATCTTATTTGATCAATTGAAAGATCTGTTCAGGGTGCCTGCCTGTTGGGTAGCATGCCTGGAGTGACCCACAACTCTGCCTAAGGGGGTGTGAACACATTCTGCATAGTTCTGATTTGCTTATGATTTATAGGCCTCCTCTTCTCAAAATGCCATCTGGCAAGAAAGGACTCTGTAATGGGTCAGTGTTCTACCATGAGCCAACACAATGATTGGCATATAACCAGTGGTAAATATTTAGTGACCACATGAAATCATTTTTAATGTAGATTTTAAAAGGTCTGTGAGTCTCAATCTTTAATCACCATAAGGTTTTTACTACTGAGTGATTTTTATTAATCTTAAAAATATTAAGAATATTTCAAAAGCATTGCATTCCTTGGCCATTTTACTAATTAACCTTTTGCATGCACTGCACTGTTGTTTAAATTTTTGTTTTGTGTTTTTTTTTATTTCTTCAAGTTACATCTCAATCACAATCTCCTCCCTACTCCTCCTCCAGTCCCATTCCCCCACCCTCTTCCCCCTCAACGCCCCATCCTCTTCCCTTTTTTTTTAAGTTGAAGGTATATTTTTCCTCCCAACAGCTCCCCCTTCCAGTTCAACAAATGGTCCTTTCTCTTATAACAATAAATACAATACAAAACAACAGAAATAAATAGGCCACAATTATGAGAGTAATATGGGTAGCATATATTCCCAATGTCCAGTCTATATGTAATTGGCACCTGACTGTAACATTCTACTATCTAACCATCTCCATGAGTTTAAAATGCTATATCTAACTCAGCTTTCATACTAACTTGCATCACAATTTAAAAAAAAAAAACATCTTCTTCGATCCAGAACACCTTCTTGATTCCTAAACAACTCAAAATTTAACTATGAGACTCTAGCTATCTATCCTTCAACCACCTCAGAGACCTGAGAGGGATAAATATATCTGATTTTATAGGAAGTACAGGACCTGCAGCTTCCAAAACTAAGAAATGACGTACCAGTGGCTGCCTGGACAGTTCCCATTTTCTCTCCATACATTACAGCTTCGATCTTCAGTCGTTTGGCCCCATTTCTCTGACAGACATTTATTTTAGAGCAGGGGTTATGAAGGACTTGCCTAGCTTGTCTTGGGAGAGCTAGGCTGTCGACTTACTTGCTTCCAAGTTTTGTCCTTTTTGGACAGCATTCTGTCTACAGTTGAAGCAAGGGTTTTGTTTTTGTTTTTGTTTTTGCCAAGAGATAAGCTTGTCACTAATTCAACCATCTCCCACTGGAGATTCTTCAATGCTCATCTTCTACTTTGAGTAGAATAAGGGGTCCTGTCAGGAGCTGACATGTCTCGATATAAAAAAATCTAAAGTTAAGAAAACATCTTTGAATGCCATACTCTGCAGATCTCTTGAGGTTTTTGTAGACGCCCTATCTATCTGTTATATTTAGATAAGCAAATGTTGCTTGTCTCTTATCAACTTGATTTGTGATTAGCTTAGAAAATAACTATGATAGACTGTCCTAGTACCTAACAAAATGACAAGATTGCATGACTATTAGTTTGCATTTCTTAATTATCCTAAACAGTTTTTGACAATTGGTAGCAAAAGGCCGAAATTTCACATTTCATTTTTAAGAGTTACCTAGGTACAATATCTAAAAGAGAGTTAACAGGCAAATACTAATTCCCACCTCAAAGTGATCCTCTATTAAGCAAGAGAGACAGAGTGACTGAATCTGAATCGAGCAGAAATAACATCATGTGGCTCAGCAGGAGTGGAAGTAAAGAAGAAAAAATGGGAAGTTTGTGCTAGGATGAGTTGGTTAGTCCTGATTTGACATGTTGATCAGTTTAGCCAAATAAGGAAACCAGATAGCTGGAACTTTGTAGTCAGCCTCAGGAATGAGGAAGTGGACAAATAAATAAAATAAAGGAGGAGGTAAGAGCAGGACCCATTGGTGCCTTGTTTGGGGCTGTTCAAACCCTTCAGCTGTAGCTTTAAAATACATATTATATTTTATACATGGAACCATATGAAAATCACTCAATATTTCAATTCAATACATACTGTAAAAATGTAGTAAGATAAAAAAAATCTGCATCATGACTGCATTTGATGCAAATAATTATATAAATGAAAATAGTGCATACTACATATTTCTAATTACAGAAAATGGTGGAATAAAAAAAGTATGGAATCTTTTAACATTTACAAATTATTTTCAGATACTGAGAGTTAAAACCCAAGTAATAGTCACTTTTGTTAAAAGATAGAAGATTGTTTTATTAATCTGTATCTGTAAGTCTCTTTTTAACATGGACATTTCCTTAAGCATTAGACATCACTTTTGAAGAGACCCATGCACAGTAGCCATGTAAAAGTAATAGATAAAGATAAAGAGGAACTAAATAGTGCTCAGGGATATTTAACATTTATAGATAACTTCTTTTAGGTAATTTCATACTTAATAATATGTGAAGATAATGTTTCTAGCTCCCTGAAATATGTTAAAATAGAAAATTATAACTTAGTTGGCATAAGGTATATTTCAATATTTAAAACTTAAAAGTTCTCTTTTAAAATTTTCTTTTTATTTTATATTGTATGGGTGCTTTGCGTGCATGTATATGTGTGAGCCACATGTACGCCTTGTGCTTGGCAGAGGCCAGAAGAGAGTGTCAGATTCCCTGGAACTGGAGTTACAGGGAACTATTTGCAACCATGTAGATGCTGGGAATCAAATCCAGATCCTCTAAAAGTGAAGTCAGTTCTTTTAAGTGCTAGCAACCTTTCTAGTCCTAATAGATAATATAAGGTAATAAGTTAAATCGTGAATTAACATTAACAATGACTCTGAAAAGTAGAGTTTTCACTAAGATGATCTAAAAATCATATTCATTAGTCTAATTGTATATGCCATGTTTATATTTATCTTTTTAAACTCTTACAGTGAAAATGTATCATAGTGTTGATGAAAAGTGAAAACTGGGATTGAAATGTTACATTACTGTAGCAAAAGTGAACTGAGTATAAACTATGCTGTTTCAAGTTTTTTAAATTAAATAATACAAACAATATGTATTTGTATCATTATTATTTATAAAATCAATTGCCAATGACATTTTAAACTTAAAACATTATATCCTCACAGCATAAAGCCAGATGGTATCTGCCTGCTACTTTCAGCACTATAAATAGGAGAAAATGAATAATGTGGGATCCACAGGAGGGTAGGGTAGATGAACTATATATAGGCTTATGTGTGCATATGTGCAGACTGTAACACGATTGAGTGAAAAATTCCATCTTCCAAATCTCTTCTGCGAGTTACAGACGAACCAATTATGTCATAAACTGCACAGAATGGAAAGACAGTCAAAATAATCATGTGGGTCAGGAGAGTTGCCTGTTAGCTTGTTATGTGAATATGATCAGCATGAAAAGATGTTGGCCACAATGAAAGAAATTACCTAGCAATGGAGATAGAGAAGATAATCAGCAAGGAAAATCATGTCTGAATACAAATGCAAAATATAGGCTGTAACTTTTCATAAAAGTTTCAGTCAACTATGTTGCATCAAAGTGTAATCACCTCCTCTAGGGTTATGCTGACATACACAATGAAGTTTTCCAGAAAAATTTGTCAGAAAAATATAGAACCTCTTTAATAAGGATTAATTACTTCATTATCCATTTAATTTGTTAGATGCCATTCCATTTCCCTTTGTTATCATCACACCCTCATGTATATATATGTGCATTTGGTGTTATTATTTTGCTGATGGTTTATAGAAAAAAGACCAGTCTTAGAACCAGACAATCCTAGTGTTACTACTAAAATGTCAAATTTCTTCATTGTGTTATGACATTTAAATTTTCAGGTTTGATTTTCAAAAGATCCTTTTATGTGTTAACATGACTTTTCCTTTATTTGGTTTATTTGAAAAATCAAGTGCATTTTGTTAGTACAAATTTTGCATACAACAAAAATTCACAGATCTAAAATGAAGAAATTGATTACCTTTGACAATAATATAAATGGTTAATTATCCATTTGATTATAAAGATATTAACAATGCTGAATTTTTTTTTCTTAGCTGTGATACCATATATTATAGTTAGAAGAAATGGTCCACTTGAGTTCTTGAGACATGTTTAGTGGAAGAAACAGCCCTTGTTACTGTGTCAACTACATGGAACAAGCTATAGCCCCATTTGCCTGTCAACTATCACATAATCTAGCCACCACTTCTTTTCTTTTTCTTTTTTTC
>CAJQZJ010000548.1:0-19985 GCA_907164525.1 Lophiomys imhausi
TCTGTGGCTCTGCCCTTCTCACTGTTCCTTGTTGGCTCCTATTTGCCGTTACTCTCAGGGGCAGTCAAAGTTAGGCAGAGAACTAGGAGGCTCACAGTCCTTGTGACTCCATTCTTATGGCCAGGACTTTGTTGATTCACTGGGACTATACTCCCAGGGCATAACACACTCACATTCAAACATCAATATAACAGTGCACCACTGAATTTAACTGGTATTTTTTGATAATGCAAGAGTGGCTGAAGCCTGCACTATATTCATCTAACAAACAATTTTATTATAGGTAAGGTTATCTCCATTTCAAATTATAGACTCTAAATTACCCACGATAGGGATTATATTTTCTACTTTTGTATGTCATAGCTTTTCGTATAATGCTAAATACTCCAGAGAACTGAATGCTTTGATACCTTTTTTTTTCACTTCTATTTATAAATTAAGATTATAGGTTAAGGAAGTGTTAATGATTTTCCTTAATCCAACATAATCAACAAAGACTCTGTGTGGAGTAAAGGTTTCTTAGTAGTGAAAGTATTTCACACTCTAAGGGTTTTATCTCCATCATTTACTCAAACAGTTTTAAGCTTCTGTCCTGTTTCATCTTATTGCACCAAGGTGTTCTATCAATGTTTCTGAATGAGGTACAACAATATCAATATATTGGAGTAATCAGGAAGTACCTACAATGGAACTTGATTTCTGACTAACACTATTTTATCAGTGAAGAATGCATTAAAATATGATGTAGATATCAAATACCATGTGCGAGTCCTATGGCTCTTTGAATAACTTCCTTAAATGCTGTAACATCTTTCTCCCAACAATTGGACTGTGTGTCACACTTGTATGCCTTTGAGAGATACTGGAATGCCTAGGAAATGAGAAAGAACAACATTCAAAACAACAAGTAGAATACACATTTCAAACTGTTTCCTGGAAGTCATATGGAACTAATTCAAAACTGAAAAACCAGTATCTGTATTGTGAGGCAGAATCTCTGTAATTATTATCAAAGAAGGGATACGATGTGCATCCAATAGCAACAAACAACTTCAAGAAACCAAGGATGTATCTGGACAGCCACCTCTTCCGGAACCAGGAAAATATGAAGGCCAGGCTTGGAAATCTGTAAGAAGCATGCAGATTTCCTCCAGCCACCAAGCTGAGAGGTGCAGTAAGAGAATAAGGCATGAACTTGGTGAAAAGTATAAACTGGCTAACAGGCACGTAATTTCACTGTTGTTTAAAATGTTCTTTTGTTTCATCTTTAAATATCTTGATGAAAAAGTCACAGACAGGAGTGCTCTTACTTGCCAAAGAGTACAAAATCAGGAAGAAATGGAAGGACATAAAGCAGGAGTGTGTGCATGCATGCGTGAGATGTGTGTGTTCTGATGGCTGACAAGGACATAGTAGAAGCCAGCTGTGTGGACAGAAGGAGAGAAGAACTACTAAGAATTCCACAGATTAGCTATACCGTGGCTAATTCCAAACACACACAAGGAGTACATTTGATTTGCTGTGGATATTTTGAAAAGGAAGGCAAAACAATTATCCCAACCTTGGAAACTCTGAGCTCCTTTGGGCTTGAAGACAAGAGGCCAACGACACAAATTAAGTGGGCCTGGCAACCTGCTGCCTTGCAAGAAGGGCAGGTGACACTTGCTTAGCGTCAAGTGCTTAAAATTTCCTGCTCCTCAGTTAATTTTTTTCCTTTTGTAGCCTCATCTCAGATCTAAACACCCTTTTTGTTTTTTAACAATGAGTCTGTGGAAAGGTGTGCAGGTAAAGGACACAGGGCATCTGGTTGCTACAGGTTCAGTAAGGCAGCAGGACAGAGACCTTTTGCAGGAAACAGAATGACTGCCACAGAAGAGCTCAAGAGATGTAAAATGATGGCTATTGTAAGCCTTGGCGTGCCCATAACTCAAAGTGCTATGACCAAATGTGAAGGCTGGGGAGATGGTTCAGTCAGTAAAGCACTTTCATTGTCAGCTCCAGGATCCGAGTTCAATCCCCAGAACCATGTGCGTTAAAAAAAAAAAAAAAAAAGACAGACAGACATAGCAGCATGTGCTTGGAATTCCAGTACTGGGAGGCAGAGAGGGGGATCCTTAGGTTCTCCTGGGCTCTCGATAAATTCCAAGCCAGTATCCAAAAGAGGTGGATGGTGCCTGAGAAACATCACCTGGAGGTTGTTCATCACATGTGCATGTACATGGATGTACAACACACACACACACACACACACACACACACACACACACACTGAATTTAAGCATATTAGTTTTGTTTCAGATTACTAATCTCATCCTTCATTCAAAAAAGCAGGCATACTCTACCTGTAGTGGCAAAGACAGAGGCCCAGAATAGACAGACAGAGGCCTGGGACAGAGGCCCAGCACTGACCTTTTCATTGTCACCAGGCTTTTCACTCTGCCCATTTCCGTGCAATTGGGCATATAGTCTCCAAATTTCTCCATCACTGGTCACTCTTGAAGTTATTCTGCCAAACAACTCCTGCAGCTTGCCTTTGAGGCTGGAGGCAACATCTCCACTTCGGTCGGGCATGCCATTAACCACTGCCCTGACCAGAATTCTAAGGACCTTTGAAAAGGCACAGAAGAAAACAGTGAGCTAGCAGCCATCAAACAGTCACAAGAATCCCAGGGCTCCGCTCTGCCATCAGACACTGAATAATATGCCCTTACTTGGACATCACTGTTACATGTTTTCAAAGAGCAATAAAAATCCAGCCACCCACTCTCTAGACTCACACGCTGTCCTGATATTCCCTGTCAGGCTCCTTGGAGGGCTCTTTGTCATGGCCTTGAATCTGGAGCTTCTCTTCTCACTTAGAGGACTCTCTGAAGAGAGGAGCCATACTTGTAGCTTTAAACACAGCTTCAGCTAGGATTCCTGCTGGAACCCCAGGGGATATTGCTGAGATACCTAGTGAGCAGTTCCATCAACATCTCGCACCTACCTGCATAACTTTAAGAGGGAAACAGGTCCCACATCCTTCTCTTTCCAGCAGTCTCAAGGTGAACCACGTTTGCAGAGTCAGCAGGGTGAGCACCAGCCTACATTCTCTTCTCTCACTTTTCTGCCAAGTGTAGCAGATTTGACTCAATGTTCCCTCTGAATCCAACGTCCAGCTTTCCTCTATCTAGGTTAGTACTCATAAACTTTCACCTGCACTGTGGTTACATCATTCTACCACTGATTAATGCCAAATGATAAACTAGTGCAATGGCATGTGACACTCAAAAAGCATCCCTTTTCCGTCCCCCTACTCCAAATCAGCCTGCCACTTAGCAACTTTCTGGAATACCATGTACTAGAATTGTACCTCAGAGCTTTGAACACTGGTTGACAGGTTGAATAGGTTACAACAGGTTACATAATAACAGGAAACCTCTTCCATATTTAATTAAGCTGCATATATCTTAAGGCAGCATCCCTGTAGACATACAAAGAACATCCTTAATCTTCCTCTCCTTGAATAGGGCACACAGAATCATCTGAAGAGTCAGCTTGAGAATACTCTGGAACTCTACTGCTCAGTGTGGTCCATGAGCTGCCAGCATTGGGAACTTGCTGGAAATACAGACTCTGTATGCAAGTGCTCATAGGGGAATGGGGTCTACACTCCTAACAAGCTCCCAGGTAGTAGCTGATATCAACGGCCTACAGACACACTTTGAACAGCAAGGCATTGTTTTCCAGCACCAATGAAGAACAACTAGATCTAGAGCAGCAGAGGGGTCACCCTCCACATACATGTGGGAGAGCCGGGGAGGTGCCAAGCAGCAGTAATGGGGACAGGGTCTCTACTTACATCCCAGACTGTTCAAAGGAATCACTACACACAGGAGCTCTGAAAACCGCAGAGCCAAACCTACCGCCACTGTAGTCACCACTGACTTTCTACCAAATCTGTCAGGGCAGAAACAAAACCCTCAGCTCTTGTTGGCTTACTCACCTCCAGGAAGCCCTCCCACCCCTGCTCACTTCCCTACTTCTTTAAGTTTCAAAAGAAACCTGTGGAAAAACAGAATCCTGGTTATCAGCCTTCCACACTCCTCTCCATTTCTGCATTCCTATGTACACCAAGGTTTCGGCTCGACTTCATTAAATTCTCCCCAATAACGTGGAAGAAAGTGATTTGCTACTGATACTTTACAAACTAAAGGACCTAAAAAGAAAAAAAAAGCCAAATGAAGCTTGCAGAAGTAATTGTTAAGGTCACCCAGCAAGGGCAAGTGACTTGTCAAGTTGGTGGGGATGGGGTGGTGGAGGGGGGAGAGTCCATATCCATGGATATGTGTGTGACGGTCAGAGATGAACCTCAGATAGCTTCTTCTATTGCACTCCATCTTTATTAATTAATTGTGTTTGTTTTAGACACAGAGTAATTCTGACTGACCTGGAACTTTGCTATCTAGACCAGGCTGGCCTCGAGCCCTCACAGAGTCCTGCTAGCCTTTGTACACACCAACACACCTGGCTTTTTCTGCTTATTTGTTTGTTTTTTAAAGATCTCTTACTGTTGTTTCAGTTAGACTGACAGCTGGCAATCTCTTGGGATCTGCCTATCTCTACCGCCATCCTGCGGCGCCACAGTTACAGACATGTGCCTCCATGCCTAGTTATTCTGTGGTCACTTGGGACAGAACTCAGGACCTCAGGTACTTTAGCCTTGAGTCATCTCAGCTAACATTCAATCCAGCCAGCGATGTGTGCTGAGCTGTGTGTACTCTGCAAATTAAGAAACTGGAACCTGTCTAAGGTCATACACATGGTGAGACGTGTGGATTTGAACCCTGCTCTCAAATATTGACCATATCAATCAAGAAGCATAGCTCCTACTTCTGTGATCCTGAGTCTTTCACTTTCGTGAAATATATAAGCTAGAAACCTTTATCATTTCACTGTTCCTTGCTAAATCTAGAATCAACCAAAGAGACAGATTTTTGTTTTCTAAGTTATTTTAATTAAAATTTCTCCTAAGACATTAGAGCTAATATAAAACAAGAGAAAACAAAATTCCCATTTGTCAATTGGCTGAATACAAGCCTACTAATCTGTACTGTGTGTAAGCTTTATAATACACTATATAAACTATATTATCTTTCCTTTAACATTTAACATTATGATATCAAATTGTTCTCTCTTTTTTTTCATATGATTTTATCAGATTCTAACTATTCCCCTGGGCCTGTGGATCACAGCCTATTGGACAGCTCTGTGCTCAGGCAGGCTGCTTCTATGTGTGGTCCGTTGTTGGTAGCAGAAGCATAAATAATAACAAGTACAGGTCTCTGTATCTAAAGATTTCTCTCATTCTGAAGCTTCCCTTGGATTAAAATTTCAAGAACAAAATCGTGGAGTCAAAGGGAATAAACATTTTAGGACTCCGGTGAGTTAGATATACTCCAAAAGGGCGCAGTTAGGTTAGATGCCCATCAGGAGTACACAGATACTTATTTTACCCCTTCCACCAGTTCTGGATGAAGGCTTTTAAATCTCTGAAAATGTGTTCTATAAAAGGTATTTTTTAGTATCACTGAACGTAAACTTCACCATTGCCTCAAACTTTTTCAAATGTTTGTGAGTTAAATATATTTCCTTTCCAAGAAATTAACATTTTTTTTCTTAATATATACTGACCCCGTTTTTCCCCAGTGAGGAACAGTTTTATTGTTCATTATAAACTAACACATGTGGCTAGGTCCTCTGGGTCCCAGGCCCACACACCACTTGGAAAAGCAGACAGTTTCTGGACTCTGAAGGTAACTAACACAAAGAACCTCCAATGAACTTAAGCAGCCAGGGAGGAAGAGGAGAGGTGTCAGGGTTCGGAGATGGCAAGAAAGCGAGTGAATTGTGCCCATTTTTCTTTCACCCGCTACCTACATGCCATGTGCCATCACCATGGCCCAAACTCAGAGCAGGGTGAGCTCAGTGCAAGCCAGGGTCCATGTGAGCACACCAGAGCAGGATCCTAGCTGTGGGGAAGGAGGCAACCAGGGCACCAGGCTCAGGCAGCCTGGTTCCTGTTCCCTCAAGGATCTTCCAGACGCTAGGGTAAACTGACCACTCAGATGACCGAGGCAGAAAGTATATGCCTGGCAGCATTGGGTGCTAGGAACCAGTCAGCTATGGGTAGGACAGGGCAATCAAGGGGTGAGCACTCCTATGCCCAGTTCACCAGCAAGGGCTCCGGTTCAGTCTTCGATGTTAGCCTCTCGCACCATTGCACGTAATCAGGCAAACTGCCAGAGTTTTGAGGGAAGCATGAGCCACCTCGGAACAAGCCAGGACACCTGACAAGAGCACGCAACACAAGATGAACTGAACCTGTGAGGAAGAGAGTTCAAGGGTCAGGCTCAGAAATATCTACTTCACTGGGGTAGGAGAGAAACTAAAGGAATAAACAGGAACCCCCGGGGAGCCTTACTACAAGGAAGAAGAGTAATTAGGGGACTAAACTTGGGGGCACTCTCATAGAGAAGGAAATGTGAGGGACTGAGAAAGGGGCTGCAAGGCAGCTGATAAGGTAAGAAGCAAAAAACTCAGAACCAGTGAAGACAATGTCCAAGGAAGAAGCGGTGATCAGCAGTTCAATGGGGCTGACAGCTAATGGCCAGGCATCTGCACGCACATCTGTCAACTGCCCCTCCGGGATGAAAAGATAGAACTAAATGCCAAGAGCTCCCAAGGCCTCAGGACAATGCCCCTCACTAGGAGCTGGCCATAAGGGGCAGAGAGGAACTGGCAAAGAGGGGAGTAAGGGCTTTGGCTTGTTTCTATGGCTAAGTTACTCGCCCACACTTTAGGAAAACAATGCTAACTTTCAAAACCTAGCACAAGAGGTAATTGTGTCCAGTGATATTTTCCTGTTTTTACCATGATAGACTTAAAAGAAATAAATTTACTCCCTGGTGATTATAAAGTGGGGTCTACTTGTCCTTTTCTCTGAGACTAAGTCTAATAATCTACACTGAAGAGTTCTTCAGTCTGTGAACACTCTTTGTGGGTCTGGATACCTTTCTGGATCTCTGGATTATGTATGTATGTGCCCATATACACAATTTTTATCTTGGTATTTAATTTCACAATCTCCTAAAGCCTAACAGTAGGCCTTCTTTAGAAATTCCAATTTGTTCTTCATGGCCTAGTGTTTGAGTGTTGTCTCTCAATATTACATACGACTAACTACATACCGCTTATTTTATTTTAAAATAGGTGTGCATATGCTGTGGGTTCCAGGGAATGAATTCAGGTTGTTAGCCTCACTGGCAGGCACCTTTACCCATAAAGTCATCTTGCTGGCCCCACCTATCATCTTTCTATCAATTCCTGTTTTCCTGAAGTGGTGGGGACTGCACTCAGGTAGGTCTAGCACACAGCTCTCCACTGATGACACCCTCCTCCTACCTTAGAATCTCTCTGTTTTCCTAGGCATCCCAACCTTTGACTGTGTCAGCTCAAGGAAATTGCTAGCTGAGGGTCCTCTGGCTTCTCCTCAAGGTACCATGTGCCTCTATTGCTTGCACCGTCTCCCGGTGAGGTGTTGGATCTGCCTTGAGACATCCGTGATGTGCACCACACTCTCACAGCCAGGCTCACAGGTGTGTTCTCCATGAAAGGGAGTAAAACAATGTGATAAGACGAACAACTTTCCCAAATTCATGTCCACCGTGGGCCTCAGAACATTACTGTTCTTGGAAAATAGGGTCCTTGTCATTATAATTAGTTAAGATGAGGTCATACTGGACCAATGTGGTCCCTAACTCCTGTGACTAGGACTGGAGGTCACTCCATTGACTTCTTCCTTGTAAAAGGAGAGAATGCAGACACTCAGAGAAGGAAAGAAATATGGGCTTCAGTTTGGAGCCTCGATATCACAGGAGAAGGAAGGTCTAGGACCACTAGAAACTAGAAAGACAAATTAACTTTGATTTTGGATTTCTGGACTCCAAAGCTGAACAAAAAGAATAAACTTCTACATAAGGCATCAAGTTTGTGGAAAGTTGTGACAGCAACACAAAGAAAACTCATAGAGCAACTCTAAGGAGACCCAAGACAACGTGCAAAATGTTCAAATAAGCTCTTCCTGGGCACTCACCTGGCCAGGCCAGGTTTTAGTGCAGGGAGCAACAAAATAATGTCACCCTCATAGCCTGTCCTTCCTATGGCTGGTGACCTCATACTTCACTCACTGTTCAGAAGTATTTCCCCACATGCAGTTTTAAACATCAAATCTCCTGATATTTTATAATTTCATAATTATATGTGTTTCCTCCAGCCCCGAGCTCATAAAAATATCTATCACATTTTCCTGTGATACTTTCACAGTGTTACCTGTTGGATGATGATGATGATGACAACTAGCTTTAAATGAACTTGCACGCACCAGGCCACACCCATTACATGTATTCACTAATTTAATCCTCAGAGCCCTCCTGTGAGGAGATGCTGCTTCATCCCTATCTTAGAAAACTGAGGCATTAAGTGGTTAATTAAGCTGCCCAAGGTCACACAGCCAGTGACTTACAGACAGGTGGGAGACAAACCCATGCTGCCTAATTCCCAAGTCCACACTTACATACAATACCATTCTGTTTAGAATTCCAATTTAAGTATTTTGTCCATCTGAACTAATTATTATGGTTTATGGCTCGAGCAGAACTTAAGGCTTAATGTTTGGCCAACCACTTAGTACACACTGAATATTCTACTCTTATCCCACAGACGTTAAAGTGTGTCGTTATCACATAGTAAATTCTCATAGTTACTTGAATCTGTTCATGAATTCTACATTCAGTTCCTTCATTCCTATATCAGATGCTAACTCTTCCTATCATAAAGATATTATTAGCTTTTTGCCTTTCTTATTTGTTATAAATATTTGTCACTTTTTAAAATGTGGTCATAAAAATTCCTTAAAGTTTTCCTTTACTGCCTCAGGGTTCAAGAACCTCAGGGTTCAAGTAAGCATTTTCTTCTAATCCTAATTTTTCTAGGAGACAAAGTATTTGGCATACAGTTATTCCATTTGGAGTTCATTTGGTATATCATTAAATAATCTAAATAAAAATTTGAAGCCTGAATGCTTATAAAAAATTTAAAATGACAATGATGTAGTTTATTGTGATAAATATGGGGCAGAGAAATAGAACTAAATTATCTAAATCAAATTCTAGCTTTTTGCCAAGATGGCGGTGAAAGTAAAGAAGGGAGTTCCTGCCCTCCAATGGCCAGAGCCTAAGCAAAGGCTCTAAAAGCCAGGAAGCCAGTGCTGAGAGGCACCCACAACCACAAAAAAAAAAAAAAAAAAAAAAAAGTCATATGAGCCAGGTATGGTGGCAAACGCCTTTAATCCCAGGGCAGCAGAGGCAGGCATCTCTGTGAGTTCAAGGTCAGCCTGGTTTACAAAGAGAATCCAGGGCAGCCAAGGCTGTTCCACAGAGAAACCCTGAATGGGGGGTGGGGGGAAGAAGATCCATATGTCAGCCACCTTCTGGCCAAAGACCCTGAGGCTCTTGAAATAGCTCAAATATCCCCGTAAGAGCACCCGCCCAGGAGAAACAAGGTTGACCGCTTGCTGTGCCACCATCATGTCTCCCCTGACCACTGAGTCAACCACGAAGAGACAGAAGACAATTCATGTGTCAGATGAACAGAAAAGCAGAATGTGGTATGTGCATATGATGGAATATTCCAGCCTTAAAGCTGGAAATTAAAAGGAAATGATAGATGGCGCTGTCCAAAGAGCACTGTATCTGAGTAGTGGGTGAATGAGATTAGTCACTGTGGAATGAATGTGAGGTCCCACAGCCGACTGTGACACACAGACAGTGTTTGAATTTCCTTGGCAAACACCGAGATTGGTCATCACTAAAAACATCTCACACAGTTCCGGGGAATACCACCTTGAGATTAGCCAGCTCGGTCACCCGTCTGGAGAGGAGCGCCAACCAGAGCAGATCTAGCCCATGAGCGGATCCAGCCCATGGTTCCAGCCACAGATCAGTGGCCCCACCTGTCTGCCTGATATCTGGCCTGCACGTGGACTTGTCTACCCAACTGGGAAAAACAGTCCGACCACAAGAGCAAAGTAGTGTCCCAGAGTTAGGATTAGGGCAGGTCTCTGTTCTTATCTTTCCAGGAGATTAAAAGCATCCATCCAAGGAATCCAGGGACAACTGGACAACTGAAACCTCAGAAGAAAACAGATCAGACACCAAAGAAGACAAGTAGCCCAGACGATCCAGCCTCGCAGACTTTCTCAATAGCTGTTTCCTCAAAAGTCTACAACCACAACAACTCAAAATCGCTAAGATTGTTCAGCCCCACAGACTGTTGGAGCCAGAACTTCAGTAAAGCCCTGAAGTTCAGCTTCTGTCTACAAACTTCTTAGGACATTTAAATAGCTGAGCACAAAAGGACTGAACATCAAATGATTCTATTAAGATGCTTAACCATTTTTCCATTCTTATTTGGGCCCCAAACAGGTTTACTGCATCCCAAATCAGCAGAAAGTCATTTTAAGAGAGTGATGTCCCACCTCCAGAAGGCGGAGTGGGTAATTTTCCCCCCTTTGGTCATTTGATGGGTTATAGATACTTGTTGTTATTTAGGGGGAGATATTACAAGCTGTTAAATGGTCTTGTTAAATATGTTTTGGAGGTTAGACCCAGGGACTTCTCTCTTTTTCTTTTCTGTATCCTTCCTTCTCTCCTATGTAGGGGTGAAAAGACTTGAGAAAAAAAGGATATAGACATAATATAGGAATGATAAAGAAAAAGGGACAGATTACTGAATATGCTCTAATATCTTTATATATTGATACAAAATAAGATTATATTTGGCTAAGTTGGTATTGATCTTTGTATATTGATACAAAATTAAGATTATATTTGGCTACATTGGTATTGATATTTGTATAGATACAAAATTAAGGTTAACTATTTTTAAGGCATTGTACCTAAGTAACAGTTAAAAATGAAATGTGAAGTCTGGCCTTTTGTTAACAACTGTCATAAACTGTTTAGGATAATAAGAAATACAAACTAATAGTCATTCAAGCATGTCATTTTCTTAGGCAGTCTATCACAGTTATTTTCTAAGTTAATCAGAAATCAAGTTGCTAAGAGACAAGCAACATTTGCTTATCCAAATATAAGGAGACAGATAGGTGGTCTTCAAAAACCTCAAGAGATCTGTAGAATATGGCATTCAAAGATGTTTTCTTAACTTAAGATTTTTTGATATCAAGACATGTCAGCTCCTGACAGCACCCCCTATTCTACTCCAAGTAGATGATGAGCATCAAAGAATCTCCAATTGGAGATGGTATTCATTGTTATTAGAGAAAGAGCCATTTGTTGGACTGAAAGGGGGAGCTGATGGGGAGAAAAAAATATACCTCAAACTTAAAAAAAAAAAAAAGGAAGTGGATGGGGGTTGAGGGGGAAGAGGGTGGGAAGGTGGGCCAGAGAGGGGAGTAGGGAGGGGATTGTGATTGAGATGTAACTTGAAGAAATAAAATAATAATAATAATAATTTTTAAAAAGGAAATGATAACATATACTACACAATTTTATTAAGTTGAGGACATTATGATGTAAACTAAGCCAGTCACAAAGAAGACAGGCACTGTGAGTAGTCAGAGTCAGAAGCAAGGGCAGGACAGCTGGGCTGCAGAGAAGACAGTAGGGAGCTGTTTCATGGACTAGATTCACTTTCGTGGGAGATGAAGAGGATTCCCAAGGTGGGGGGTGGTTACTGTACAACACTGCTGATGTATTTCATACCACTCCATCTAAAAATGCTTGAGGTGGTAAATGTTTTCTTTTTTGTTTGGGTTTTTTTGGTAAATATAGTTTTACTACAATAAAAAATAGAAGAAGATTTTTTTAAAGCAATGGTAATGAATTCACGTGGTAAGTTAGTAGGAGGAAGAACTGAAGAGCCAGCCACAGGGAAGAATGGCACTATGAGGAAGGGGAATGAGAACGAACAAATGATACATATGATGAAACCCAATGTTTTGTATGCTATCCTAAAAGAAAAGAATATCTTCTATAAGACAAGATACAAAAGATTTTGTAACATTGGGTTTCATAAAGATAGGAAAGCACAAAAGAAAAAAATGATGTATTATACTTCATTCAGCGGCAGGCAGATCTCTATGAGTTTGAGGACAGCCTGGTCTACATAGCGAGCTCCAGGGCAGCCGAGACTGCATACAGAGACCGTATTTTCTCTTCCCAGTGACTCTAGCTCCTATCAGGTTGACAAAAAGCTAACCAGGATGACAGGATATTGTTAGTATTTAAGATATAACTGACTTTGTATTGCTATTTTGATGAATTAAATTAGTTCTAAATGCTTTTGTATAATCTTTATGATATTATGTATGTAAGATCTTGTAATTGGCAAACACATACTTTGGCTTCTCTTTCTATGGATTCATTTATTTGCTTTTCTTGTCTAATTTCTCTGGCATTAACCTCAACTGCTGTGAAATAGTGGCAGTAAGCATCACTGATCTTACAAAGCAGCGTCCAGTCTTACACCACTGAGAAAGTCTTTCAACACTGATCACTGTGAGTTTCTCTCATGTGCCTTTGTTAAATTGATGTAGTTTCCTTCTGGTCTTGGTTTGTTGGACACTTTTACTAGAAAAGGGGCTTGAATTTCATTAAAAAGCCTTTTCTGTAGCAACTGAGATGATTGTGTACATTTTGACCCTTCATTCTGTTACTGTATTACATCTATTCACATATGCTAAGTGATGCTCAAGTTTCAGGAATAAGTCTCACTTGGTAGTGGTCTACATCCCTATAATATGATGGGAAATTGGCTTGACAATATTTTGTTGAGGATATTTTACATAATTGTTCAGAAGGAATTTGGGTCTGCAGTTTTCTTTCCTTGTGTCTATTTCTGGCTTTGATATCAAGATCACACTGGCACCAGGTATAGTGGCACATGCCTTTAATCCTCAGGAGGCAGATGGATCTCTGTGAGTTCCAGGCCAGCCTGGTCTACAAAGCAAATTCAGGACAGCCAAGGCTACACAGAGAAACCTTGTCTCAAAAAACAAGACCAACAAACAAAAAAGATTACACTGACTTCATAAAAGCTCAATTGAGGGGGGTTCTTTAGATGTTTGATAGAATTCAGCAGTGAAGGCACTACGTTCCTGGCTTTCCAGTGTTAGATGATATGTGATTGCTGATTCCATCCGCATACTACTACAGATCTAGTCAGATTTTTTTTCCTTCTTGTGACCTAGTCTTCAGTCCATCTAGATTATCTTACCTGTTGGCAAACAATGGCTCACTGTCGTAATCTCATACGACCCTTTTTACTTCTAAAATAGGTAGCAATGGTCCCATTTTTCCTTCTAATTTCAAAGCTCTTTCTTTCTTAGTTCATTATCTAAAGCTTTGTCAATGTTGCTATCATTAAAAAAAAGGTGCTGTTTCTATTCTCTATTTCACTTATCTCTTCTAATAGTTATTGTTTCCCTAGTTCTGCTAGCTTTGGGTCTGTTTTTCCTTTATCTAGTAGTTTCTTAAAGTATAAGGCAGCCTATTAAGCTCATTATTCAGGAAGCAGAGACAAGTGGATTTCTATGAGCTCAGGCTAGACTGACTAGTCTACACGCTAAGTTCCAGGACAGTCGGGACTAGAGAGACTCTGTCTCCAAAAAGCAAACAAACAAAAAGAATTATCTGTTGACTTGAAATCTTTACTGTGTTTTAAAATTAATATATCTAGCTAGCCATAAATGTCCAACTTATCAGGACTTCCACTGTGTCTCATAAGACCTAATGCTATATTTTCATTTTGTCTCTAAATACTTTCTGATTTTTCCTTTAATACACTGTTTTAGTAAGTGTTCTACTGCTGTGAAGAGACACCATGACCACAACAATTCTTATAAATGAAAGCAATTAATTGGGGCTCGCTTACAGTTTCAGAGGTTCAGTTCATTCTCATCAAGGTGGGGAGCATGGTGGTACACAGGCAGACATGGTACTGGAGCAGTAGCTGAGAGTTCTACATCCAGATCTTCAGACAATAGAGAGAGAGAGAGAGAGACACTGGGCCTGGCTTGGGCTTCTGAAACCTCAAAGCCCATCCCCAGTGACAGACTTCCTCCAGTAAGGCCACATCTAACCAAGCATTCAAATCTGTGAGCCTGCTGGGGCCATTCTTATTCTAACCACCACACCTGATTATTTAAAATCATGTGCTTTACTCTCCACAATTCTGTTACATTTTTTGTTTTACTTTTGTTTTTTTGTTTCTATTTCTAATTTCATCCTGTGGTGTTCAGAGAAGATATTTTATAAAATATTCCTTTCAACTTTATTGGACTAATTGAAGAGTTAACATTTGGCCTCTTCTAGAAAACGTCCAAGTGCACTTAAGGAAAACATGGACACCAGAGTATTAGTTTGGCAAAGTACTACACGCATCTGCATAAAATTCGATGTGAAAAACTTTTGCGCCTGCAACTCCACAAGTACCTCTTTCCATGCTTTTTGTCAACAAATTATGTCTTTGGATACTGTGTGTCCCAAACATAAACCAAATTCTTTAAATGCACTAATTCAAGCTGCACAGAAAACAAACTGTAGAGTTACAAATTAAACAAAGAGTAGTGTTACAAGCTGGTTACGTAATATTTCTGCATCCAGGTTGATCTATTATCTAGTGTTCTTTCATTTCACCTAAAAACTTAACAGTCCTGTCAAAACCTCCTGCAGGGTAGGCTTGGGGTAATCCAAATTCCTTGGACTTTTTAAAACTTGAGAATGTCCTAATTTGTCCCTTACCTCTTTGTGACCTTCTTGTTTTGTGAAATAGGTCTTGTTAAGTAGTCTGGGTTGGCCTCAAATTGTGATCCTTCTGCCTCAGCCTCCGCAGACTTGGAACATAGGCGCCACCATTCCCAGCTACTCAGTTTTGCCAGATATAGGACTCTTGATGACTGACTTGGATTTGGTGGGGCCTTGTGATGTTGTCTGGTTTTGTTTTCTATATCCTATTTCTCACCTCTACCCCAGACCATGCTGAAGAATGCACCAAGTGCAGATGAATGAGGGACCGACCACACTGATTTCCAAAGAGAGCTGAAGGCCTCAAGCATCACAGAGAGGCAATTCTAACATAAATGGCACAGAATCTTGGCAAAAGAGAGAGCGTTTCCATCTTTCCCTACCACTAACTTTGAAGTCCTCAGCCCAAAATCACCACAATCTTGGCCTGATGCACAGCCCTCTGAATTCTGGAGGTCTTTGTAGCAGGAAGGAATAGGGCTACCTCAGGTCCTGTTACAAAAACTTCCAAGAGGATTTCAGGCCAGATGTGAAGCAATTTCCCACCTCCCTTGTTTGGAGAACTCTGCCTCACTTGGAGACCTCGGATGTAGTTTCCTGGACTGATAACCCTAATTCTTGACTTAACTAAACCCTGGTTAGGAGAAGACAGAAGCTTAGCATTTCCTTTGTGTTTCTTCTCAATAACAACAAAAACAAGACAAAAAGCTCTAAATAGTTAGGGCAGAGCGGTGCTAGAGAGATGGCTCAGTCATAAAGGGCTTGCTGAAAGGCACAAAGCCCTCAGTTTGAATCTGCAGCACCCATCTACCAGGAGTGCTGGTGTGTAACTATAATGCTACCATGAGGGAGGCAGAGACAGGAGGATCCCTGGTGTGAACTGGCTACCTATTCTTGCCAAGTACACCGGATCCATTCAGTGACCCTGTCTCAAAAAATAAGGTGATAGGTCACTGAAGAAGACAACTAACACAGATCTCCTGCCTCCATAGGCATAGGGGCACACGTGTATACAGACACACATACAAACAGATACATACATATAGACAGACAGACAGACACACACACACACACACACACGTATACAGACACACACACAAACAGATACATACATATAGACAGACACACACACACACACACACACACACACACACACACACACACACACACACGACTCTAGGTTAAACAGGCCAGATCTCAAGCCCTGGCTTTCAGCTAAAACACATCAACTTTATTAGCTTACTTTGCTGAGCCTCAGGTTCCTCAGAAGTAAAATGGAGATAGCATCTATTTTTCCAAAGCTGTAATTTATACAAAGTGGATCTGTTTCCTCTTGGGTAATACTCAATCATCATTTATTCTAAGACTTTAATTTGGTTGGCAACCTGCCCTGCTGCCCATCAATAGCAGCTTTTCATGATACCAAAGAAAATATCAAACAGAAATCTACACAGAAATACCACTGGTATACAACTATCTATGATAGTTACGTGATACCTGAGAAAAAGCAACACTGAAGTGTAGTGACAGAAATCTGAAGGTAGTTACTTAGTTGGGGAAAGAGTGGTGACCCAACTGACTAGAAAGGGACACAAGAGGACTCTCTGCAAAGACGAAAATGGGAGTTATGCTATATTAGGATACATAATGGTCAAGATGCATGAAGCTAACCAAAAAAACTGCATGTTTTATTACAAGTAACTTATATCTCAGTTAAGAAAACTTCAACAGAAACAATTCACATGTACATTAATCTGATGAGGAAATATACTTCACATAAGTCTTCTCCAGACACTAAGGTGCTTCCCTGTGATTCTATCCTTCAGTTCCCACTAACTATATGTACTTCCTTGGCCTCACTGTAATAGTCTGCACCAAGTGCCCACTCAAAATACTGTGTGCTCTATAAAGACATTCGGTGTTGATCTTAGTATGGAAGAACATACTAAGCACTCAATATGTGCAACTCCCCCAACAAATTAGATGTTAATGTATAAAACTTAAATTCCTTCCCAGATGATTGCCAACTTATCAAGAACAATACTAAAAAGAGAAAACCAGGAAGAAATGCAGATCACTTAGAATTTGCCCAAGGAAAGAAACATCCACAAGGATTTGTGCACCCAGCTATTCACTGGAGTAGAAACCTGGAAACTGAACAAGGACTAATTATGAATGCAAAAATCAGGTTTAATGACCAATAAGTAGGAGTATGTATATAAACACGAATGTTATAAAGTACAGATGTTAGAAAAAAACATGTTAAGTAGTGTCATTAGAGAATGTTGTCCTAGAGTTCTACCAATCTATACTTCACTCAAAACTAAGGCTGAATAACAACCTCAAGAGATCTGCAGAATATGGCGTTCAAAGATGTTCTCGTAACTTTAGATGTTTTTATATCAAGACATATCAACTCCTGACAGCACCCCCTATTCTCCTTCAAGTAGAAGATGAGCATCGAAGAATCTCCAGTGGGAGATGAATGAATTAGTCACAAGCCTATCTCTTGGTAGGAAAAGCCCCTTGCTCCAACTGTAGACAGAATGCTGTCCAAAAAGGACAAAACCTGGAAGCAGGTAAGTCGACAGCCTAGCTCTGCCAAGACAGGGTAGGTAAGTCCTTCATAACTCCTGCTCTACAATCAATGTCTGTCAGAGAAACGGGGCCAAACGAATGAAAAGCAATGCTGTAATGTATGGAGAGAAAATGGGAACTGTCCAGGCAGCCACTGGTATGTCATTTCTTAGTTTGGGAAGCTGCAGACCCTGTACTTCCTATAAAATCAGATATATTTATCCCTCTCAGGTCTCTGAGGTGGTTGAAGAATAGACAGCTAGAGTCTCATAGTTAAATTTTGAGCTGTTTAGGAGTCAAGAGAGTGTTATACATCTAAGAAGATACTTTTAAAATTGTGTTGCAATTAGTATGAATGTTGAGTCAGATATAGACCTTTAAACTCATGGAGATGGTTAGATAGTAGAATGTTAAAGTCAGGTACCAAATACATATGGACTGGTCATTGGGAATGTACGTTAAGCCATATAACCCTCATAACTGTGGCCTAATTACCTCTGTTGTACTGTATTGCATTTATTATTATAAGAGAAAGAGCCATTTGTTGGACTGAAAGGGGAAACTGTAGGGGGAAATAAGATATACCTTAAACTTAAAAGAAAAAAAAAAGGGAAGAGGATGGGGGGTTGAGGGTGGGAGTGTGGGACTGGAGGGGGAATAGGGAGGGGACTGCGATTGAGATGTAACTTGAAGAAATAAAAAATAAAGGAAAAAAAAAGGAAATAACAACAACAATTTATAACACGTACTACACCCATCTACTTATTCTTTATAAAAATACTAGGGAGAAAAACCAGGATAATCTGTATCTAGTTCATATCACTGTCTATATTAAAACAAATACAAATTTATACATTTTTATGGGAAAAACTAAATCACTATAATCCATATTTATAAAACAAGTATAAGGATTAGAACCATCAAAAGTACACAGAGGAACAGATAAAAAGAATTTCAAAGCAAATTAAAATAGAATGGGGTCAATAGTGTCAAACAAAAGAGTATCAGAGATTTTTCTGAAAGACAACTGCTACCAAATATATAAAGCAAATTAAGTTTTATCCAAAATAAAAACATTCCCGACCATCTGCCAATTGCCTTGGTACACACTGACTAGTTGCTGAAAAGCACATTGACACTGTGTGCCATGAAGCAGGATAGACAGAGTCCACAGCTCCTCACCAGGACAATGTGCCAATGATGACGGCCACTGGAAAGTGATCCTGGCCATGGCTGCAGAATCTAAGCAGGGCCATTAGAATTTTATGACATTTCTATAAAGAACCACTTATAGGGCTTCCCCAAGATACAAAGAGATACATGATGTTCTCACATTATTTCTACAACTGAATGTCTGAGAGTTCTCTAAGGTGCTAATGAGGGTAGTCTGACCTGCTCAAGTCACTGGTTATCAAGAAGTGACATTGTCAGTAATATTGCCCCAGTAAGTCCAAATGTGCATTTTAAGCTAACGGCTCTCACATCTGACATCTGAGGAGCACATGATGCTTCTCAATGCGCTTTGTGTACATTTAACAAAAAAATTGCTTGGACTCCAGTGCACTTAGTGGGACTGCAGGAGGGGAGTCTCAAGAATACAAAGGCAACCCTTTACTGTTCAAAAAAATTTCAACTTTTAATGAAACAAATTTCAAAGTTATTAAAATATTCGTGTTTAGGGGCTGGAGAGATGGCTCAGTGGTTAAGAGCACTGGTTTATCTTCCAGAAGATCCAGGTTCAATTCCCAGCACCCACATGGCACAAGTCTCAGGGATCCAATGTCCTCTTCTAGACTCCATGGGTACTGTATGTATGTGGTCCACAGATACAGATGGAGGCAAAACACCCATATACAGAAAATAAATACTCATGTTTAAACAGAGTGTCACTAAATTTTCACAAAAGTTCCCATAAATTGTGCTAAGACACACATAGGATTAGAAAACTGTAAATGGAAACCAACACAATTCAGCTATGGTTGAACATTTTATACAAAGTTGGGCGTAGTGGCAAAAGCCTTTAATTCCAGCACTTGGGAGGTGGAGGTGGTTGGATCTCTAGTTCAAGGCCAGCCTGTTCTACATAGTGAGTCCTAGGATAGTCAGGGCTATGTAGAGAGACCCTGCCCACTCCCCCACAAAAAGAAAAGACAGTTAAACTCGTGGAGATGGTTGCATAATAGAATGTTAAAGTCAGTTGCCAAATACATATGGACCAGACATTGGGAATGTATGCTAAGCCTTATAATTCTCATAATTGTGGCCTAATTGTTTTTGTTGTTTTGTATTATATTTGTTGTTATAAGAAAAAGAGCTATTTGTTGGACTGAAAGGGGGAGATGTTGGGCGGAAAAAGATATACCTTAAACTTGAAAAAAAAAAAAGGAATCGGATGGGGGAGTGAGGGAGATGAGTGTGGGAGGGTGGGATTGCAAGGCAGAGTAGGGAGGGAATTGTGATTGAGATGTAACTTGAAGAAATAAAAAAATTAAAATTAAAAAAATTAACAAAAAAAAGAAAAGACAGAAATTAAAAAAAAAA
>CAJQZJ010000549.1:0-31569 GCA_907164525.1 Lophiomys imhausi
AAGAAACTAAAGAGTGGTAACTATGCAGGGACAAGAGGGAAAGAAAAGATAAGAAAGCAGGGTGGAGAAATCACAATCATTCCAGAGCATGCTCTCTCTTTCTCTCTCATCCTTCTCACTTTCCATTCCTCTTCCTTTCTCAGATCTAAGGATAAAAGTTTACAGGTAGCATTGCAAAAACTTGAAGAAGGCGGTCCCTGTTATTAAGAACAGATTAGTTAAGGTGAGGTGGATATTTGAGAGAGGCAAAAATAACCAAATAAGGTCACTCAACTCGTAGGGAATCATGAAGAATGGTTCCAGAAGGTGACATCATGGGGAGGAAGCCTTTAGTCACTGGTTTCCTCTGGCAACTGGCCTTTGGCCAGGAGGCAAACTCCCAGTCATAGGAAAATGCCTAGGTTATTGCAGAAAGACTAAACTGTTCCCAGACCCACTTCAAGAGCAGCCCTCCAAGTACCCAAAGTAGACAAGTAAAGTAACCTGGAAGCAAAATGGCCAATATTCTTGCAAAGCATATGCTAGATTCGCCATGCCCCAGGGACCAAGGGCAATGAAGAACCTGAGGAAAGAAGTTCTACATTTACGAATTTCTGATGTTGTTGATATTTTCATGCTGGAGGAAAAAAAAAGCAAATCCAAGGGCAAAAAGGCCATATAACTTTTTTTAGGTAAAATAACATTTATAGTTTTATCAGTCTCTCTCAATTATCAACAATGATGGTTGAGAAGGAGTTTAGCTTATTATAAACCCTTGAAGATAACAAGGACTTGTGCATCTTAATGACAATCATACTGGATGTTCCCTTGACACCTCCAACCCCATACCACAGATTAATTAAACATTATAACAAGTAATACAGAGTCTTTAGGTGTACTTAATCAAATATCCAGCCTGAGATTTTTGAAAAAAGACTGGGCCCAGGGATGGTGGCAGACTAGAACAAAATATCAAAAACTACTTCAGCTATCTTAGGAAAAACATGTATTTTTCAGGCTTGGTGGCACATGCCTTTAATCTCAGAATTCTGGAGGCAAAAGTAGATCTCTGTTCTATATGGTAAGACTCTGTCTCAAAAATAATAACAATTAGGCTATAGTATCCATCCTATATTTCTAAGAGAAGCCAGAACTAAAGGGAAGAAAATGCTCACCATGTCCCATAGATAAGCTTTACTCCCCCTAACAGGTGTTGGCTCCTATTGTCTCCCAAATACATAACCAATACATAATTTTTCAGGACTCTACTTTGCCAGGGATCACCAAATATTCAAACCTCAACTCTTCCCATAATTTGTCTCAATCAGTATCATAGTCACACAAATTTTCTATCAAATTTTCACAAGTAAAAAATAAATCTGAAAACAGTATTAGATCTTGTGTTTCTGCTGTCAGGTACACCTAAAAAGCTGTACTTAAAATAATTACCCCAAAATCTCTGTCTCCAATTTCAAGGTGCCCATGCTCTAGGAAGGCTCTGGTCATAAAGCTCCATATGCCTCCATCTGTCACATGTCACACACAAAAAAATCATCCCTCCATTTTTTTCCACCAAACACCTCATCTCACAACAAAGTCAGTAGGAGAATAGAAAGTTTCCACTGGGTTCTATTACTTGACTTAGTTCAAACAGAAGCATGAAGGAAGGAATCATTTTTCGTCATGTGTGCATGTAGGTATGTGTGCATGCATGACTATTTCTTTGTGGAAATACATGCCACAAAATGCATGTGGAGGTCTCTGTGAGTTCAAGGCCAGCCTGGTCTACAGAGTGAGTTCCAGGACAGCCAGGACAGCACAGAGAAACCCTGTCTCAAAAAAGCAAAACAAAACAAAAATGCATGTGGAGGACGACAGGATCACCACAATTATCAGTCCTAGTCTTTCCCTTATTAAAGAGTTTCTCTCTTGTTTCTGGTACTTCACTCCAGGCCACCTGGCCCATATGCTTCCAGAATTCTCCTGTCTCTGTCTCCCATCTTGCAGTAGGAACTTGGGAATTGTAAATGTACCCTTAACATGCTTTCTGGGAATCCAAACTCAGGTCCTCGTGCTTGCATAGCACAAACTTCTGTCACTAAACTATCTCCTGGAGTCATTTAGAAAGCTACTTGGGCAAGAAAAATACAGATTTTACAAGAATTAATTCACCCAGTTTCAGAAACCTCAAGGTACAGTATCTGTCACAGAACTTTCAGAAGGTTTGCTGATGAAGAAAGAACTATTTCAAAAGGGCACTGGCCTAAGACTACCTGGTTTACACCCTCATATAAAAATCCCATCATTTTTTCCACCCAGAATGGCCACTGGGCCCAAAAGTGTACCTCCTTAAGGCCCCATTAATGTCCCAGTAAACTTCTCATTAAAATCTATAGAAAATGCGATGTATTTTTTATCAAACTGTTTCTAAGAATGAGTTAGCCTTAAATCTCCAATTAAATGAGAGATTTTTAAAGGTATGAATGGTATTCATTGTATTTATATTCCTTATACTAATAGTACCATCAAAAAGTATGAAAATGGAGCTCCTAGTAGACAGTTGGACATATTAATAATAATTGGTGGTTACATTTATATGACAGTATTAGTATTAGATGCTAGGCATAGTTATAAGCACTTTATATAAATCATGTCACTTAATTGGCACAACCCTAGGAAGCGGGTATTATCTTTAAATTATAGTAAGGGAAAATAAGGCTCAGAAGTAACCCACTAAAGCATGTCTATTATATACCTGTGGTCCTAGCTATTCAAGAGGCCAAAACAGAAGGACCACTTGAGACCAGGAGTTCAGAGACCAGCCTAAGCCACCAAGTATGACTTCACTCAAAAAAAAAAAAATCCAGGCATGGATGGTAACACATACCTGTAATTCCACCAATCAGGAAGCAGAGACAGAAGGATGTTTGCAAGTTCAAGGCCAGCCTATTCTACAAAAGAACACCTTGTCATAAAACAAAAACAACAAAAACAAACAATAACAAAACAGAAGTGAGGAATTGCCAAAGGGGAATAAAGAGAAGGGGGATGGAGATGGAGAGCAGAAATTCATAGACTCTGGAACCAAACAGCTTAGATTCAAATTACAACTCTGAGACTGATCAGTTATCTGTGGTAAGTTACTTAGTTCCTTTTCCTTTTGGTTCTGGAGATGGAACCAAGGGCCTTGTGCATGTTAGGAACAATTCATTGGTCAGATAGCTGGAATCTGAGTCCAAGCAGTCTAGTTGGGGTTTCTGTACTTTTTATTACTATACTCTTTCTATGAAAGCCTGAAAAGTCCTTTTTGGGCTGACTACTCCTGAGAATTCACCCACCAGCAAAGCACCTAGAGCTTCAGTTGAGTATTGAAAGCTGAGGTCAGTTGACTACAGTCTATATTAAAATGGTTGCAACTGCAACCATGACAAATATTGTCATTAAATTAGAAAGATAAATGTTCTTCTAACCATAGTGTTTTTCTAATGCAAGAGACAGGTCAAGCTTGAATTCAAAGAGGTCAGAGATTGATAGGCATGGAGGTACAAGTCCATATTCCCAACATTTGGGAGACAGATGTGGGAAGATCAGAAATTCAAACCCAGACTCGGTTACATAACAAGTTCAAGGACAATCTGGACTACAAGAGCTCTGTTTCAAAACAAAAAATTAAAACTAAGGGCAGTGAAGTGGCTCGGCCAGTAAAAGAGCTGGCTACCATGCCCGATGACCTGAGTTCAACATGCTGGAAGGAGAGAACTGACTCCTGTAAGTTGTACTCTATCTTCATACACGCCATAGACAATGCCACATGTGGATGGTTAAATACACACACACACACACACACACACACACAAGCATGTAAATAAATAAATTTAAAGAATTCAAAAAAACTCAGTCATGGCATCGATCACCTGTAATCGCAGCAATTGGAGAGATGAAAGCAGGAGGATCAGCAAGGCCATACTTAGCTACATAACTAGCTCAAGTTCAACCTGGGCTAGAAATCCTATTGCAAAGAAAAATATGACTCTTAGTAAAGTGAGGCCTAGTCTCAAGCAGGAAAATGATAAAATAACCTCTTGCTATATCCCTTCAACTATCTGTCTTCTACCACCCTTCACAGCCAAGATAAAACATCTAGAAAGTGTTACAGAGTTCCAAAGAAAAGTCCAGGACTTGAACCATCTCCATCTTTAAACGTCCCTGGAGACTGCTGTACAGTCACTAACACCATGGTCAAGTCACCCCCAGTTGAGTCAGAAAACACTAAATAAACATCATCCCTTCCTTATACAGGCATCAGGCAAGATGTCCTGGTCTTATCAGCTCACTCAAATCTCTTCCTTATTGTGGGCTTCAGTGTGCTCATCTAAAACATGAAGGCTGAACTAGAAGGCCAGCTCAGATGTTCTGTAGTTCAACATACTCCTGTAAGAAACCCTGGTCATCCAAAAACAATTAGCTAAAGTGAATCTTAAGGCTGAGGAAGTTCTGGACTGCTTCAAGTGCAGGTGTATTTATTTGAAATGCTGATCCCATGGTACCTAGTCTTCAGCTCACTGGTAATACACACCTTAGAAGATTTGCTTATCTTCCCCATCTTGTTAATGATTATGTTTAGAAATAAATTTGAGATACATCTTCATGACTTCCGGCTTTATGAGGTGGCACATGCCTATAAAACCAATACTTAGAGATGGAAGCAGTAGGACCATCCTCCTCTGCACAAGTTCGAGACAAGCCTGGACTATGTGAACCCTGTCAAGAGAGCTTTCTCTTCCCCCAAAAGGAGTCTAGTTTCTCCCTAACCTTTCAGCAAAACTCGAGGAAATTTATATGATACAGGCACTGTAAAATGTGAGAAGAGGAGAAAGCTACAAAGGTAGTGTTTGTTTACAGGGCTTTTGGTATGTTATTCAGGCTGACATTGAACTCACCATATAGCCTAGATTGATCTCAATCTCACAGCATCTTCCTCCCTCAGTCTCTAGAGTGCTGGAATTACAAGCAGAAGACACCACACCCAACTCTTATAAAGCTTTTCCTGTTTGTCAAGAACTCTTCAATAAACATACCACCTTCACAAATGAAGTTTCACTTGGTTTCTTTCTTTTCTCGGTAAGGAAAAATACAAAACACCCAAAAGCTCAAGACTCAACACAGAAACAGCCAACAGTCATCATACCAGTATTATTGGCAAGATCTAATGCAGTGAACCAAAAACTCTACATTCTAAACTGGTACTCAACAAACAATACTGCAGAAGCATAGGAAGACAAGATAAATACACTTGGGCAATCACTATCAACTCTGTAGTTCTAGTACTCTCTCATACCTCAAAAGTGCTCAAATTCTAAAGAATATCTGAAAGAATACATGTGAAAATAGGAGACTCAAGGCTATACCACTGTGCCATCAAGGCTATCAAGAATATCAGTATTAGAAGGAGCCCTAAAGTTTACTAATTACTGGCCCCAGTCCCTTGAGACAAACTTGAAGAGATACTAAGGGCCAACAGAAAAGAGTTAGTTAGCTAAAGGCCTACCTTATTTGCATAACTTTTCTGTTGTTTTGAGACACGGTGTCATGTAGCCCAAGCTGGATTCAAACTTACTGTTTAGTGGGGGATAACTATTGATCATCCTGTTTCTACTTCTCAAGTGCTGAAATTGCAAACCTATAACACCATGCCCAGACTTTCTTTATCAGTTAAAACTTTATTTTCTTTATTTTTATTCAAGTTTGCTGCTGTGAAACTTTGATGAATACAGTTAATTTAAACAAACTCGGTTTTATATGTTTGTAGATTTAAGGAAATTGAGACACGTACAACACTCCTCAGTCTTCTGCTTAGTATGACAACTTGACATATTTTGAGGAGGCTGAGTCAGAAAATTCTCATGCATTCTAGGCCATTCTGAACCAATAGAAACTTTGAGTTTCAAAAGCAAATTCAAATAAATAAATTATAGAAGGATATCTCCTTAATTTTATAAATAGACTCAGTCAAGATATAGAATTTCAGTTATTGGCAGGTATCTATCTACACATTCATGGATCTTTTTAAAGGTCCTAGGAACACTATCAAGGAAATTTTTTTTTTTTTTGGTTTTTTGAGACAGAGTTTCTCTGTATAGCTTTGGCTGTCCTGGAACTTGCTCTGTAGAACCAGACGGGCCTCAAATTCAGAGAGATCCACCTGCCTCTGTCTCCCTAGTGTTGGGATTAAAGGCTTGTGCAACCACAGCCAGGCTTTAAGGAAATTTTTTGTTTGTTCCAATATAAATGACACACACTAAACCTTTAAAAAATCAAAGAACATCTCATCTCCTTATATAGAAAAAGAACAAATATTCTAAGTTGAGTTTTACTTTCTATTTCCCAACACCCAACACCCAAGCTCATGAAAGGCTGAGCTAACCTTCCAAACTAAGAGTTGTTCTAGCACAAATTAGAACCTGGAATTGCAAAGTTTTTCAGCTCTATCAAGCATGAAGTAAGAGGGATGAACAGCAAAGCCAGTCAATTATGAAAAAACATCCTCATCATGACCTGACCAATGGACAGGTCCAAAGAAAATCACCTTTGTACTGTTTGTTTGTTTTCCATCTTTAGGGATAGAAGAATGAGGTGGGGTAGCAGGGAGAAAAGATTGAAAGTTAAGAAAGAAGCACATGATAAACTCAGTTCTATCTTTCATCAATCAGAGTCAGATCTATCTTCGAAGATCAGAGCCAATGAAAAGCCCAACCCTGATCATATAGTCAGTAGCCAGATTTCCCCCTCCAGGGACCCTGAGTGTAGAAATTCCAGTGGGGTGGGGTGGACTCCCAGGAATATACAATGGAACCTAAGAAAGACTGTTGCCAAACAACACTATTAGAACAGAGTTCAGAATAATTGTAGCTGTCATCACTTCTCATCCATAGAGAATTAGATTTGGAAGCATGGGGAAAGACTAAATGACCTCTAAATGTCCCTTCCATTTCCACAAACTAGTAAAGCATTTGGATGAGAGTAATACACCAAAGAAAAGACACCACCTTTTTTTCCTTTTTGTTTACTGTTAGTTTTTTTTCCCCAGGGAAGGGAGGAGTTAGACAGCCTCACTCTATAGCTCAAGCTGATCTCCAACTCACTAAAATTGTCCAGCCTCCCAAGTGCTACAATTACAGGCATGGGCTACCATGCCTGACAACACTAACCTTACAGGCAGCCATTACAGGCACTTAGAAAATAATGCAATAGTCTATATCACCCATCACTGACTCACAGAGCAACTTTTCCCCCAAGATTAACATGAGAGTAGAGACTAGTTTGTGCCGTGACTTTTCCCTCCCTGTGCAAGTATTTTCATGGATAAGCATTAATGAAATCCCCAAGATAGTTTCTGTCCTGTTCTCTACCATCTACACTTTCACAAAGGGTTCTGCAAATTGGAAAATCAAAAATGTGGAGAAAAGCTAGACATTGTAACATTCATCTATGACCCTAGCATCCTAGCATGTGGAAGGCTGAGGTGGGAAGACATAGAGTTCAAGGTCATCCTTAGTAATATATCTAGTTCAAATCCAAACTGAACAACAATGAGACCCTGTCACAAGCATAACAAAGCAAGTGGCCTCTAAGTTGGATCAAAGGGTAAATCACTTAATGGCCAAAGCTAACCACTTGAATTTGATTCCCAGATCCCACAGTGAAGAAAACTGATTCCTGAAACTTCCCTTTGCTGTCCACTTGTGTACACACACACATGCACACACTAATCATAATAAAAATAAATAAATAATAATAACAATAAATAATATTATAACATGGTGAGAGACTATGTAATTTCATCATTCAAGAGGCAGAAGTAGGATTGCCTGGAATGAAGGCCAATTTGGGCAGCACAGCATGACTGTTTCAAAACAAACAAAGCCAAACAATCTCAGGTGGTAGTTCACACTTGTAATTCCAGCAACTGGGAGGCAGAGTCAAGATTGATGTGAGTTAAAAAAAAAAACAAAAAAAACAAACAAAAAACATCCTATTTTATGGGCTCCCCAGGGCTACACTGCAAGAAACTCTCTGTGAAAAAGAGAGACATATTGGGGGGCAGTGGACAGAGACTGAAGCCTCTCACACAACCTGCATTCTTGATCCCTTGCCCAACCCTTAGAGTCTACAGGCAGGGCTGGTTCAAGGGTTAGAAGCCTGAAATTCTGCCCCCTATTCAACAAGTACCACTTTAGTGCCACTTCAGTGGCTCAAGCAATGCTAGGAATGGCAGGAAAATAAACAGTTCATACATCCCCTGTTAAAGTTTAGCTGAGCGGATCCACAAGTTTTGAAATATTTCAAGGAGCTGAGCTCCATGTCTGCTATCATGGATGGTACCATCAATAAGCGCTGATCACTTTCCCCTGACCAGATGATGACCTAAAACTAAAATTCCAGTGAGCCAAACAGGTTTTTCCAAGACTAATCCCCTAAGACCTAGACCAATTGTCAGTACTCCTCTATCACCACTTTCAATTTCCCCATCTGTACAGCGGGAAGAATTAGAATTGGTATTTGTTCAAGTATGGTGACATATGTCTTAAATCCCAACATTTGCGTGATAGAAGCAAGAGGATTAGAAGCTCAAGCCTACTCTGGGATATATGAGACAGTTTCATAAAACAAGTTGAGTAAATAAATAACTTGCAACACTTAATATATTATAAAGTTTGAAATCAAAATTTCAAAATCTTGAAAATTCACAACCTCTTTGTAGGGAATCCAAGAGTCTCCTAAATCTTTTAGATTAAAAAAGAAATGTTAAGGGGGAAGGAAAGGACCTTCTCAAAAATAGGTTTATTTGTTTTTACTTTCTGTGCATGAGTGTTTTGGCCATATGTATGTAGTGTATGTGCATCACATTAGTGTTTGATGCTAAAGGATGCCAGAAGAGGGACTCAAATGCCCTAGAACTGGAGATAAAGACAGTTGTTATGCTGCCATGTGGGCACTGAGACCAAAACCTGCAAGGGTGCCCTGTGCTCTTAAGTGTTGAGTGATCTCTTCAGTCTCAGGAAAGACATTTTAAATAGGAATTGTCTTCTCTCCAGAAGGGATAGATGGGCTGGTTATATTGTGAAAACCTGTGATCCTAGCACTCAGACGGCCAAGTTGAGATTGCTAGGAGCTGGATGGAGACTAGCCTGTGCTACAGTGTGGGACCTTATCTCGAAAACCATCAAAGACCAGACATAGGAAACTACCAATCAGAAACAGTCCAAGAAAGGCATATTTCCGCTAAGCCATATAAACCTCATAACTGTGGCCTAATTACCTCTGTTGTACTGTATTGTATTTATTATTATAAGAGAAAGAGCCATTTGTTGGACTGAAATGGAAAACTGTAGGGGGAAATAAGATATACCTTAAACTTAAAAGGGAAAAAAAAGGAAAGAGGATGGGGGGTTGAGGGTGGAAAGGTGGGACTGGAGGGGGAATAGGGAGGGGACTGCGATTGAGATGTAACTTGAAGAAATAAAAAATAAAGAAAAAAAAAAGGAAGGCGTATTTCAACATATTTAAAATAGGCTGCCCTGGCTAGGAGAAATTGGCTTTAACAGTGAAACTGACCATGGCTCCCAGAAACAAAGGCATCTGATTTTATACTACCATTCTGTACCTTTCATACTTTAGAAATGGTTAACTACACAGCAGAGAAGGAATGGAAGCCAAGTTTGGTGGTGGCTCAAACCTACAATCCTGCAGGGCATGGTGGTGCATGTGTTTAATCTCGGCACTCAGGAGGCAGAAGCAGGCAGATCTCTGTGAGTTTGAGGCTAGCCTGGTCTACAAAGTGAGTCTAGGACAGCCAGGGCTACACAGAGAAACCCTGTCTTGAAAAACCAAAAAATAATAATGATAAATAAAAAAATTTTAAATGTAAAAAAAAAATCCCTACAATCCCTGCACTTGGGAGGGTAAAGCAGGAAGACTTCCAAGAGTTTTTTAAGATTATCTCATACTATAAAGTGAATTCTGGACCAACCTGGGCTAGAATCAGACCCTCTATCAAAACAAAGAAACAATCCAGGTCCTGTGGCTCAAGCCCGTAATTGCCACACTGTAGAGGCTCAAGCAGGAAGATTGGTAACAATCTGAAACCAACCTGCATTACATGGGGAGTCCCATGCCAGCCTAGGTTATAGGATGAGATCCTGCCTCAAAATAAAAACCGAAAAGTCCAGCAAAGGAACACATGTGATAAGAAAACACAAGGGCAGACTAACTGAGGGGATGAAGGGAACCTGCCAAAGTCCTTGGGGTGAAGGAGACTACAGGAGGGCAGTGGAGAAAGGTAACAAAATAAAATTTCACATATCTATGTAGCTTCACAAAGTATAATTTTACATAAGACGATGAGACCCTGTCTCAAAAATTAAAAAAAAAAAAAACCTTGGTGTTTCTTAATAAGAGTTCCGAGAAGGCAGCATCAACTTGGCAGTGTAGCTAGAATACAGTAAGGTGACAACTAAACCTCAATATAAACCCAAAGACCTCCCATATCTATTCACTCTCCTCTCCTCCCAGAGACCCTCATCCCTTCTCAAGCATCCTAGTCACTATCTCTGCTCAATCAAGTTCAGGCAGTCCTGGGTAAATGGATGGGCTAGCAACATACAACACAGGAGTCCAGCAAGCTCCTTCACCCAAGAATCTCAAGTCACGGGCCTTTCATGAACAAGGACTTGGCGTGACTTGCACAAAAGCAAGCAGAGCTCATTAGTCAAGCACAGACCCCTCCCCCACCCCTCCCTACTGGGCATCCGGCCCCCCTAGGCCTCACTCCCAGGAGGCTTCTGCTCTTCTAGCAACAGCCAGTGGGGTGGAGAGCAGATCTCAAATCAACCACCACGCTACAAAGGTGTGGCCCCCACAGGAGAAAACCCATACCTCACAAAACAGCCCCAAGGGAATTGAGAGGAACTATGTCTGATAGGGATTTTGCAGAGGAAGAGAAACCTGCCCTCTCTTAAAGTAGGATGAGTGAGCCCTTTCACGGACTTGTGCCTAATGAAGTGTTTGCATCCCTGGGTAAAGTAACCCAGATGATGAGCCCCTCCACAGCCTCCTTATCTCCCAGGGGAAAGCAGTTGGAGCTGAGGAGCAGTGGGAGGGGGTAGATAAAGAGTAGGGTAGAAGGGGGTCTCGGCTGTGGGAAAGGTGGATGGGTGTGCAGGATCCGCCCTAATCAACTTCCTCTTTCCTCCCTGCTTCTGTTACTATGGGGCTCTTCTGGGACAGTGGCAGCCTTGCTCCAGAAAGGCGCCAATTTCTAGGCTGGGAAAATGTTCTCAGAAATAGAATCCTTTTTGCAGTGCCCAACGACCCCTTTAGAAAGGGGGTTATCCAGGGCCTCAGAGGGTTTCCACTGCCTCATCCTAGAGGCTGAGAACTGGAACCTGAGAAAACCTGGCCCCCTCCTTATCCACACTTCTGGTCTAGACAGCTCCTCACCCTCTAGAGTGTTAAAATTAGGACCCTACTATCCTTTCCTTCAGAAGGCCCTAATGGACAGCCCTGCATCCTTGGCAGGCTTGTGGCCAACTAAGCCCACAGCCCATAAGGTCGCAAGGGTCAAACTGGAGCCCCCGGGGCCGACAGCGCCATTCCCCGACACTCACCGTCTTCGGCATGGTGGAGGTAAAGGCAGAGGAGTTGGCGAAGTTTGGCTAGAAACTGTTGGCGTGCTCTGAGCGCCGCAGTACACTTCTGCAAGGACTCAAGTGAGAACCGGGTGCTCAGATTGGGTCCTACACTAGCGTCGGACGACTGCTGGGCTTCCTGCTAACGGACCACGACTTCACAAACCCCACCCAGGAAAGAGCCGCCCCCGTTGCGCAGCTTGCTCCTTTATGTGGCCGGGCTTCTGCGCCTCTCCCCGCCCTCCCGCCGTCCCGCCCGCGGCTTCGTGTGTCGCCCCGCCCAGCCGGACCCCGCGCAGTGCTGCCACTCCGGCCACGTGGGGTACCAGGCCAGGAGCCAAAGTGCACCAACAAAGACCCCTCCACTCCCCACCCAGGCCCACTCTGCACCGCCCCCCACCTTTCCTCACTGCCCCCAGCCCTCCAAGTTTCGGCCATCAGACTCCGCCCCCAGGGTGAGCCAGAGCTTGCCTGGTGGCCACACCCTAGCAGATGCTTTTGCAGCCCTAGAATGTGAGTTACCACTGTTGGGAACCCGTTGCCTGTTACAGCTGCCCTGTTTCCTCTCAGGGCAGCCTCTCCTGTTATAAAGTTCCCCCTGTGTACATTTGAACTCTTTTTCTCTGACTTGCAATTATGCCTCACCTAAGATCCCCGGACTACAACAAATCCTTTTCTGTACATAACAGCTCCTCAGAGTTCTGCTGCTCCTCAGGAAACTTCTCGACTAGACCTCCTGAGCTCTTCCTCAACAGTTCATTCCCATCTATAGGCTCATTTAACCTGTCACATTTCCTTCTACATTGTATGGGCCTCGTTTTCTTCAGAATTGAAATCCTTTCCCAAATATCTGTCTTCTAAGTTCACTTTCCTCCAATTCCCAGTCTCTGCCCTCCTCAGATCAGTGCCCTGGTCCTTTCTTTAGCCCTTTCCCCAAAACATTCCTTTTGTTTTTTCTGTTTGTCATGGGAGCTGGCCTTAAACTCATTATGTAGCTTAGGTTAGTCTTGAATTCACAATCCTATTATGTTAGCTTAGGATAGTCTTGAAGCTAATGATCCTACTACTTCTACTGGATTGCAGCTGTGTGACACCACTTCTACACAGTCACTTTTTTTTGACACAGGGTAGTAACAGTAGCCAGTTGATTTGGACTCCCAATCCTCCTACTTCTGCCACGTTAGTGCTGGGATTATAGGCATGTGCCCCAACATCAGGCTCACATTCACTTTTTTATAAGAGTATAAGTCTCTCAGGTAAGATATACCCTCCAGTTCTGGCAATTGTACAATAGCATGGATTGTGTCTTTCATGAGGTAAAGTACCATATACCTCAGTGATGGACAGTCAAATACAGAGTAGTGCAAAAAGACATTTGAAAGGGACAACAAGAAGACCCACCTGACTTCAAATCATAGTTTTATCAATATCTCACCCTGGGTCCTCTGCACTCTCTTGGGTAAGTCCCTTTTTCTTGCCGGTATTGAGTTTCCCCTTCCGTAACAGTGTCCAAACTGCAGGGTTTCCAAGGTTCTTTCCCATTCAAACATTATGAAAAGAGGAGAAAGAAGCAGCCTACTCAGGAAAGAAAGAAAGGAAGGAAAAATAAACATGATTGCATAAAGTCTTGTATTTGTATTCAGGAACCTACAGTCCTATTTCATCCTCTCACAACTTAGAGTGTCCATGAGTCAACATGCCTCCACTTCCGTCACTGATACAACAGTTTGTTGATAGGTGCTAGGGTCAAAAAGAAGAACTTTTCCTGGTGAAACCTGAATATTTGTCCCAAGGAAGAGTAACACCTTTCAGAAGACCTAAGTAGCAGGAGTAGAAATGGTAACCAATCACATTCCTTGATACTGCCATGGCCCATGGAACTTCTCCTGGCCCACCCTCCAAAGTTAAAGGAACTCACTGATTCCTTCATTCATGTTCACCTAGAGCCTAAAAGATCTTGGCCCTAAAATAAATACCTAAAATAAAATAAGTCCACTGCCGACCAGTTCAACTTTCTGGAACGTCAAAATCACCAGTATGTCATTCCCTAACATCCATGTGTATGTGCACACCCACAGCCACACCACATCCCCAAAACTCCCCAAAAACACATGCACAAAGAAAATCTGGGTAGTATGTCAAGGAGCTGAGCAAACTACTTAAAAGGTAAGGGAGACACAGGAATCCAAGTGGTGTGGAAAGGATGCCATAGGGTGGGGGAAGGTGGAAGAATGAATGAAGTCCTTGAAAACAGTGGATGGGTGGAACTGAACCAAGGGAAGGAGAGGTTGCAAAAGTACAAGTCCAAAAAAAAAAATGAGGGTTAAAACCAAGAGTAGGGAAGAACCAGGGAAGTAATGCCCTACCTTCCCACTTCACCACACAGAAGCCAATTAAAGTGACTGGTTACTGAGGTCAAGCAACTGGATATTACTGGAAGGTTTGGCTTGAAATAGTGTTCTTATTTTCAGAGCAAAGTAGAGGCAGCTTTGATGCTCTTCTGTTTCTCATTATGGGTAGGGACATTCACCTTAGTTTCCTACTTCGTTGTATACCACTTCATGCTTACATGGTCAATACTTCCGTTCTTCACTTGTCCAAGCTCTTTTTGCAGTCATATGTGACTTGAGAATTATACCAATCTTTTGGGAACCAGATTAATCCCTACAATTAAGTTAAGAAATGAATCCTAGCACTCGGGAGGCAGAGGCAAGCGGATCTCTGTGAGTTCAAGGCCAGCCTGTTCTACAAAGTGAGTCCAGGATAGTCAAGGATACACAGAGAAACCCTGTCTCGAAAAACCTAAAAAAAAAAAGTGTTTAGAAATGATCTGGCGTATGTTAGACTGTGTGCAGAAAAGGACATGGAAATAAAAATCTAGCCATCCACACATAGATTGGCTCCCCCAGGGAGAAATAGGGAGCACGAAAAGATTTGTGTTTTTAGATGAGCTAAATTCCTAACATTCAAGGAAGGTTAGGCAAGTTTGTTATCAAACAGTACAGAAGGTGAGGGCCAGTTGAGCAGAGGTGGTGCAGGAACATTCTAGAGCCAGCGTCCAAGAAAACTGGAAACATCACAATCAAGAGACAGGAGATTAAAAAGAAGATTTAGGACCTGGAGAGTTGGCTTCATTGGTTGCACAATAAGCTTGAGGACATGACTTTGAATTCCACCATCCACCTAAAAACCTGGCAAGAGGGTGCATGAGGATGAGGACAAGGCAGAGACAAGTAGATCACAGAAGCTCTCTAGCCATCCATCCAAGATACTTAGTGAGCTCCAGGGTCAGCCAGAGATCTTGTGGTGGACTTTTACATGAGTCAGCCCTCTACTTTGTCTAGAAAAAACTTATCATAGTTCCATGGTTCTGAACATCCAAATTTGTACTTGTACTATTGCACCCTCTCCTCTTCCACCTTCCCCCACCATATCACATCCTTTCCACTCCAGTTGGATTCCTATGCCTCCCGTTTCCTTTTAAGTAGTTTGCTCAGCTCCTTGACATGTTATCCAGATTTTCTTTTTGTTTGTGTCTATGGGGAGTAGAGGGATGGATGTGGTGTGTGTAGGTATGCACATTCTGAAGCAAGATGGTACTATAAAATATATTGCTGTCACCCTAACATAAATTTCACCCTGTTATACAATATGGGTGAGAATACAAATCAAGTAACAATCTTTCCTTGAAAACAAAGAACAAAAAAAAAAAACCCAAAGTTTGAGCGACAGCAGAGAAACTGTTATCTACCATATAGTGAATATTAAGGAAGCCATTTAGTAACTCACGTCATGTCACAGAAGACTTTTCAGTTGTAGGAATGAGGAGATTGAGAGTCTGGGAAGTGAAATACTTTTTGGAAAATCACATGGTTTCTTAACAATAAGAAAAGAAGCTGGGCCTGGGTCCTGTGGGTCAAAACTCCACTTTCTTCCCACCATCTGGAACCTGTGACCTCAGTCCCAGGCTGTAACAGGCATACTCAGGAGGGAGGTACATTTTATGATTCCTGTCACCACAGTACCTCATGGGCAGCCTAGAAGCTGGAGATAGGAGATGGGTAATAAGCAGCAGTGACAAGGCTTCTTGCCAGCCTCAAGTGCCTGGGAATACTTATTATTAATCACACTAATGGACGACAGTGAGACCCTAGGGTTTCTTCCTGGCTTTTCTTCACATAAGTTGTAAGCATTTAAGGATATTCCCCCAGCCAGGCGATCAGTTCAATTTGAACCACTGCCCTCTTAGAATATGAAATGAGTCCTGCTAGCAGGGACTCCCGGTCTAGTCAGTAGATCTCAGCTCTGTCCCCAAAGACCAGTGCCAGCCACATGTGACCAGTCTGCATGCACTGCTTGGGCTCTCTCCACAAAGCATGCATACTTCACACTCTGCACTTCTAGAAGTGGCCCATCCCTCATCCTGCTGTGTGTCGCACAGTGCCAGCTGCCTCTTAGGAGCCAGGCTCTGTGAAGTGTGCTCACTCTCATTCTCCCTGGCAGCTTTCTATCTGTTAGTGGTTTTGTTGTTAGCATCATCTTTTATGTACACAGTATTATCTTGTTTAATTCTCCTTTGTTTGACCCTTCCTGTTGGTCACCAAGCCGCACTCTTTGTGTGTCTGTCCTTTACAGCTTCCCCCTCCCATGTCTCCCAACAGTACCATAGGTCCTCCCTAACCTACTGCTTTGAATTGTGAAAACAGGTACCTTACTGGTCTCCCTGCTCTAGGCTGCCCTGCCCTGGCCATCCTTCATGTGGTTAGGATGCTGATCTTCAGAAATGGCAACTTAGACCTGTCCTCAGAGTTGGCAGGTGGCCTGCCCCGTAATGCACACACTTCCCTTCCCAGCCTTTTCTTCCCACAGCTCCTAGCAAGGCCCTTGTCCTCCAGCCAGGCTACTCTGGCCACAGGCAGTGTGCTCCCTCTTGCCCTCAGGCCACCTGGGCCCCACCTCTGTAAAGCCCTTCCCCAGTCTCTGCCCCCTCATTGTACTTCTTGTTTGCCTTCAGCTCCTATATCACCCACAGTCGATTCCCAGTGCTCATCAGGCCTCCCTTCCACATTCGCTTTGTCTAGTCAAACTGCTGCTGTTTTCTATCTCTCTCTCCATTCCAGGAGGATGGCTATTCTTATTCCTAGCCCTGCAGGTTTTATCAGCATGTATAGTACCTTGGTCTCCTAAGGGCAAAAGTTGGTGTGGTATTGATGGTCTAGTGGTTAGTGTAGCTACCTTCTAAAGTCAAAGTTCCCCTTGTACTTCCTCAGTTTCTCTTGTTAGGAGACAAAACCAGTGGAATAGCCTCTCCCATCTCCTTCCTAATTTCTCAATTCATAACAACAACAAAAAACATACACTGTCCTAGCTTATCTGTTAGTATACTTTAAAGGAACAGTCCACTGTTTTACACAGAGACATTTACAAGATTTTTCACTGTAATACGGTAATAATTAAATAAAACCGTCTGAATGTCAATCATTGGTGGGCTTTAAAATACATTGTTATAACGCTGAAACTATAACTCAGTGGAACCACACAAAAAATAGTATATCATTTCAACAGGTTGTTGTTCAGGCTTTTGAAAAACACAAGCTATCATGAAGATAACTTCTGACCTATTATTGTCACCGAACAATATTAATGATATGATACCAATTATTAATTATACATGTTTATTAATCTCCAGAGAAGGAGAAGAATAAATGGCAAGCTAATAACAACAGTTATCTCTGGAAACAGCAGAGGTAACTGTGGTTCACAGAAGAATAAAGGGGATAGGAAGATGGCTCAGTGGTTAAAAGTTCATTCTGTACTTCCAGGGATCCTGAGTTTGGTTCCCTGAATTCATCTTGGGCAGCACACAACAACCTATAACTCCAGGGATCTGAAGCCTTGTCCTGACTTCTGCAGATACTGCACTCTATTGGGAAGGTGTGTGGGCATAGTGACTCATGTTCCTAATCCTAGCCCTAGAAGGGTAATGTTAGAGGACTGTAGTGAACTTGAAGTCATCCTAGGCTAATAGTGTGTTCCAGGCCAACCTGAGTTATATTGTGAGACTTTGTCATAAGATAAAAGGGAAGGAAGTTAGGTAGATTGCTCAAGTTAGGTAGATTGCTCAGTGTTTAAGAGCTCTTGCTGTTCATGTAGAGGACCCTGGTTCAGTTCCCAGTACCCACAGGTTGGCTCACAACAGCCTATAACTCTAATTCCAGAGCCAGCTCCCTCTCCTAGCCTCAAAGGGACCAGGTATGTACATGGAACACACATACATTCAGGCTTTAGAGGGGAGTTGGAATGTAGTTCAGTTGGTAAGATGCTTGCTTAGCATGCAGGAAAATCTGGATTTGATCCTAGCCACAACATAAAACTGGGTGTGGTGCCACAAGTCTGGAATCTCAGCAGGAGGACCAGAAGGTCAAGTTATTCTCAGTTACATAGAAATTGGACCTCAGCCTAGGGTATATGTGACTCCCCACCTCAATTATAAAATAAAATAAAATAATGAAACAAAACAGAGGAAGAAGAGAAGGAAGAAAGGAAAGAAAGAAGGAAGGAGAGAGTGGGAAGGAAGAAATAAAGTTAGAAGAACTAAGAGAAGAAGAAAAAAGAAAAAACTGCAATGGAATCAAGAAAATGGCTCAGTGGGCTAAATGTGCTTACCACTAAGTCTAACAACCTTAGTTGATCCCTAGGAACCTCGTGTTAGAAGGAAAGAACCAATTCTTACAAGCTGTTCTCTGGTCTTTGAATATGTATTTTGGCATGTGTGCATACAATTTAATTTTAAAAGAAAGAAACTGGAGGAAATCCTTAACTACATTAGACTAGACTGGAATACACGAGACCTTTGTCTCAAAATGAAACAAAACAATATGGGCCAGTAGCATGGATCAGTGGGTAAAAGTGCTTGAAGTGCAAGCCTGGCAACATAAAAATAGAAGGAGGCAATTTATTTCATATTTTTCTTGAATAATGATTGATGTGGGAGGGCCCAGCTCACTGTGGGTGGAACTATCCTTGGACATTTTGGCTGAGGTTATATAAGAAAGGTAGTAGAACAAAACATGAGGAGCAATTCTTCCATGGCCTCTGCTTAGTCACTGACTCCATGTTCCTGCCTTGAGTTCCTCCCCTGACCTCATGATGGACTATAAGCTAGAAGCTGAACTAAACCTTTTCCTTCACCACATTGGTTTTGGGCAGTGTTTTCTCACAGCAACAGAAACCAAACTAGGACAGCATTCATGTTGGAATTTTATCTGGCTTGATCTTGTGCAAGTAACTACAGTTGCTGTGAGTTCATGATTGCAATAGCTATGCCATGTCCAGAAGACAGCATTTCACAGGACTCTTCCTGATCCTTGTTCTTCCATTCTTTCTGTCTCTGATTCCTTCATGGTCTCTAAGCCTTGGTGCAATGTTGATAAAGATTTTCTATTTAAGGATGAGCACTGTCTCCTTTCAGCACATTGACTGTTGCCAACTGCAAAAGAAGCTTCTCTGACTCAAGGTTTATAGAGTCCAGGTCAACATGTATTTAGATGCAAACTTGACAACTTAGGAAACTAATAGCATCTTCTACCCTAGAGTCTATGACCTCCCAGTCATAGGGTTTTGATCAGGATTACAGTGCCATACATGAATTCATTCCTGTATAACAGTTTCAAGTCCAATCAGAAAGCTGTTAGCTTCTGTCCTACCACTATTGCAATCCTGGCAAGTTGGTATTGTAGCATGTAGTGTTCTGGACTGGGGAAGTCTGTTGATGTGTTTTCTATCCTGGCAGCCTATATTACATAGTACTTCTCAGCACTATAAAGCTATAAAAGTTTTCTAATTGGTTTGAGATTGACTTCTCATGTTGAGAACCAAAGTCTGTGGACAGGGTTTCATTGAGTAGCTCAGACTGGCCTCAAACTCATGATCCTCCTGCCTCCACTTCTAGTGCTGTGTCTAGAAGTGTGAGAAGTGTGTTGCAAACCATAATGTATTTTCACATGGAAAATGGTGATCATAGCTGTGTGAATTTCAGGTATAAGCATTAGTGCTTAGATATATCTTTGATCATGCGTATTGTCCATATGCTCCTGGGCTTCCCAGGACTTGTTTTTACATTTGTTTATCTGTGTGCTTTTGAGCCTTCTATGTGTTTCCAGGTAGATCTGGTATGCAGTGGCCTCTTTCACAGATCACCTTCACTTTTTATCATTCCTTAGACCCTAGCCTTGGACTAGAAAACATTCTACAGTCGTTCAGCTGAGACGTGCAGATAAAAAATATTACTAATTTTATATCAAGTGCTTTCCAGCACATCAGGCAAGGTGCTGCATATATGAAATGCCAAATACTGTGGAGACCAATAGAGGAGGATCATGAGATCAAGATCAATCTGGGCTACACTATGAGACCCAATTTATGAAAAAAAAGACTTCTCTGTTCTTCCCACTATGCCAACAGCACTGCATTTTTAAAATTAAGCTCAGCCATAGGTGAGGAAAATGGAATGTTCTCCTCCAGAGTTCAGTTGAACTCTGATCCAGCCACATCATGTGTTTCTGAGCTTCTCTGGTGATGCTAAGGCATGTGGTTCTGGCAATGTAATGATGCAGGGGAAGAGAAGGACCTGTCCACTAGTTGCCCCCCCCCTCCCAAATACATACTATTCTCAACTACTTAGCTTCTCTTCCTCCAATACTTCATGTTTGGGAGTCTAAGAGATCTGACTCTACTCTCCTCAGGACAACAAAGGCTTAAATGTTCATCCTGATGAATTGGCCTATAGCTGTCTAGACTTTATTCTTATGTATCAAAATGTTTGAAAGAGAAGAAAATGTCCCATGTTTAGCACATGAAATAACTAAAGCTCTAAAAACCAGAAATCAAAATCCTAAAAGAGCATAACTATAGTGCTTGTGATGGTATGTCCCCATAAAGCCAGAACTTGAGAGAAAGAGCCAGAGAGATCAGAAGCTCAAAACTAGAAGGGCCACATAGTGAGTTATAGACACACCAACACCCTGGGATACATGGTACTCTGTATCCAAACAAAAAGAACAATAAAAAGATCACACCTTTAACATAATCTAGGCTTTATGTACCAAATTTGTTTTATTTCTTCATTGATTTTGAGGTTTTCTTGTATGTTCTTTTTGATATGGTTTCTCACATTGTAGCCCAGGTTGGTCTGGAACTCACTGTGTAGTGAAGGCTAACCTAAAGCTTATAGTAATCCATCTGCCTCAGTGTCATAAATGCTATGACTACAGAATTGCCCTGCTCAGCTTATGTTTCCATTTTATACATGAGGAAACTAAGGCTCAGAGAGGTGAATGAACTTTCTTAGGGAAGAGGGACTGGTCAACACTTCCAAGCCAGTATTCTCTGCAATGAGGATCAAGTGAGTTCTTAAATAAGATGATGGCTAGTGGATTTTTCTATTAACATACAACTCTGACTACATGTCTAGAATTGTTAGAAGCAGAATCTATGTCCCAGGAGCTTCTCTTGTGCATCAAATGCTCAGGAAATAGAGGAGGTATTGTTCCTACTGCAGCATGTGGTCTACATACTAACAAAAGCTCCCAAAGGAAAGGACTGTAGCTTGCTTTTTCTTTTCATCTTCTAGAAGCTTGTCTAGTACCAGGCTTCCTGATTGATGATGCTTGCGACAGAGATAAGATCATCTTGATTCCCTGGCCAAAGCTTCTGTCTGAATCCACCCACTGCCTAGCTGCACCCTAAGCTGTGACTGTATTAATTAGTTTTCTGGTGCTCCAGTGTTTTAGTTGTCTCCATTTCATTTTTCAGCAGATTAGATTAACACAGAATACCTTGGGGGGGGCACAGACTAGCTTATTGGCCTAGGGGAGTTACATGCTACCATCAGGGCTCTGGAATTATAGATTGTACTGGGGATGTACTCACCCTATCTACTCCTTTATCAGCATGTTTATGCTTTGATTTTTTTTATTTTGTATGTTTTGTCATTGTTTGTGATAGGGGCTTATACTGTAGCCACCCTGGAACTTACTATGTAGCTTAGGCTGGCCTCTAACTCATGCCAATCTTCCTGTCTCAGTCATCCGAGTGCTGAAATTATAGGCATCATGTCTAACTAGCACACTTAACTCTTACAAAACTTTCTGTCAACCGACTTTTCCCACTTCCTAAGCAAGACTGGATGTGGACAGCTCTATTTGGTTACAGTACCATACCTTTCTGGCTACTTCCTTTTCTTCTTGTTCCAGATTAAATACCATTTATTTTTGCTGATGTTGGTTTTGCTTTTTGAGATAAAGTCTCATTTAACCTCAGCTAACTTTGAAATCTACCAGTACCCAAAAGCTCCTGATCCTTCTGTCTCTACCTCCTAGGTGCTGGCATAAGAGATATTGACTAACCCCTAAGTCACCCGTACTTGTTCATTAATTCTCAAATAGAATTTCTCTCTTTGCTAAATAAATAGTGAATGAATAAATAAATAAATAAATAAATAAATAAATAAATAAATAAATGAAATGTGGAAATTGTGTTCCCCTCCTGGCACTTGTTATTTTTGTTGTTGTTTTAAGACTATGTAGCCCCTCTTCGAGCTTGGACTTCAGTTCCGGCAACATTGCTAAAGGCACCCAGAAGTTCATGATCGTCAGGAAATATGGGGCCCACTATGGTGCCTCCCTCCAGAAAATGGTGAAGAAAATTTAAATTAGCCAGCATGCCAAGTACACTTGCTCCTTCTGTGGCAAGACCAAGATGAAGAGACAAGCCATTGGCATCTGGCTCTGTGGTTCCTGCATGAAAACAGTGGCTGCTGGGGTCTGGACCTACAACACCACTTCTGCTAGCACAGTGAAGTCTACCATCAGAAGACTCAAGGAACTGAAAGACCAGTAGAAGCACTACCATCTGAGACTTGCCTAGCCTTCAATAAATGGGTCATTTTACATTAAATCCTGGAACTCACTATGTAGCCCAAGCTATCCTGGCATCCATGATCCTCCTGTGTCAGTTCTCTGAGTGCTGGGATAACAGAAATGAGCCAATATACCTTTTTGTGGTACTTATTACAGCTTTCCTAATGTATCTTAGTTACATATTAATTGTTTAATAGCAACCTTCCAAGTAGACAATATAATGCTCCTTCAAAGATATTTGCAACTAGCCAGGTGTGGTGGCACACACATTAGTCCAGTACTCAGGAAGCAGAAGTAGGTGGATGTCTGTGAGTTTAAGGCTAGTCTGGTCTACAGAGTGAGTTTCAGAACAGCCAGAGCTCTTACACAGAATCACTGTCTCAAAAAGCAAAAAAAAAAAAAAAAAAAAATTACAACTGAGTTTTCAAGAACAATGAATATGCTATATTACATTATAAGGAGGAATTAAATTTACAGCTGAGTTGCACATACCTGAACTACCCAACTGCACATCATATATTCACAAGGTATTTATGAAGCCAGAATGAATCTAATATCAAAATCAAGTAAAGAACAATGAAAAAGAAAACTATAGGTTAATGTCCTTGACTAACACAAGTTTAAAAACTGTTCAATAAAATGCCTGCAAACCAAATACAGTCGTGCATCAAAAAGAGTATCCATCACAACCAAGTTGAGATTCAAGGATGATTCAACATAGAGAATTTAATCAATCAAATAAACCACATAAGTGCACTTAAAGACAAAAAAATCAAATGGTTATCTCAACAGATGTAGAAAAAGCCTTTGACAAAAATCCAACATGTCTTCATGATAAAAGTCATAGAGAAAGTAAGAGTACAGGGAACATACCTCAACATAATAAAGACTATATAGGAGAATTCCATAGTCAATATCATCATAAATGGATAAAAACCTGAAGTCACTCCACTAAAATCAAGAACAAGATAGGCTGCCCACTATCTCTACTCCTTTTTAATATTGTGCTCAAATCACTAACTGGAGCAATAAGGAAAGAGAATGAAATTAAAGAATACAAATAGAAAAAGAATAAGGTGAAAGATCCCTATTTGAAGATTGCATGATATTATAAGAGATCCCTGAAAAAAAATACTTTAAAACTTTTAGGAATGGTCAACAATTTCAGCAATGTAGGAAGATTCAGAATCAACTTGCAAAAATCAATAGTTGTTCTATATACACAGTCCCATTCACAATAGCCTCAAAAAATGTGTGGAAATAAAAGTAACCAAGGAAGTGAAGGATCTCTACAATGAAAACTTTAAACTTCTGAAAGAAGAGACAGGGAAAGACACTAGAAAATCATAGATATCCCATGCTCATGTATTATTAGAATTAACATTGTGAAAATGGCCATTCTACCAAAATCCCTTTATAGACTCAATGCAATACCAATCAAAATTCCTATCTCATTATTTACAGAAACAGAAAAAAAAATCCTAAAATCCATGTGGAACTAGGAAGATCTTGATGGCCAAAACCAATTGTGAACAAAAAGAACTTGATGGATTACCATTCCATATCTCAAGATATGTTACAGAGCCATAGTAATAAAAAACAATATGGTACAAAACAGACATGTGTATCAATGGAACAAAATCAAAGACCCAAACATAAGTACAAACATAAGTTCAGACGTCTGATATTTGACAAAAATACTGGAAACATAAACTGGAAAAAAAGAAGCATTTTCAACAAATGGTGCTTGGAAAATTCAATGTCCATGTGCAGCAGTATGAAATTAGACCCATATCTATCATCTTATACAAAAACTAACTCCAAATTGATCATAGACTTAACTATGAAACCTGAAACTGTGAAACTACTAAAAGAAACAGGTAGTAGTGTACATAATATAGGTGTGGGAAATGAATTTCTGAATAGGATTCCATTATTCCAAAAATGAAGGTCAATAATTTACAAGTGGTATATCATACAATTAAAAAGTATCTGCACAACTAATGAACAATAAATTGAGTGAGAAGACCACAGAATGGGAAAGAATCTTTGCCAGATGTCCATCTCACAGTAGATTCATAACCAGACTATATAAAGAACTCAAAAACAGAGTCAAAACTACAAATGACCCATTCAAAAATAGGTTTTGGATCTGAACAGAGAGTTCTGGAAAAAAGAAATAAAGATAGCTAAGAAATATCTAAAAAAAATTGTTCATCTTCCCTAGCAGTTGAGGAAATGCAAATCAAAACAAAGATCAACAAAACAACTGAAAACTAATGCTGGAGAGGATGGTGGGAAAAGTGAATCTTCATTAAGTGTTAGTGGAACTGCAAACTGAGTTTGCACTCTTAAAATCAGGGTGGAGAACCATCAAGAAGTTAGGAAGAAATCTACCATGTGACTCAGCTATACCATTTCTTTGCATATACTCAAAGGAGTACCCAGCCATTATTCTTGCAGCTCTATTCACAATGGCTAGAAAATGGAAGCAATCCAAATGTCCTTCAACTGATGAATAGATAATGAAAATGTGGTGGATATACATTATGGAATATCATTCAGCTGTAAAGAAAACTGGAATCATAAACTTTGTAGGTAAATTAATGGAAATGAAAATATCACATTTTGTAAGGTTACCTAGACCCAGAAAGACAAATGTTGCATGTTCTTTATTATCTGAGGGCCTTAGTATCAAATCTTTAGATGTAGTGTGTAACCTAGAGTAATTATAGAAACCAGGAAAGTAAAAAGAGACCATTGGGGTGGAAAGGAGCAGTATAGAGGAGAATAGCAGAGCACAAGTAATCTGAAGGGGAAGGAGTAAAACTGAGTGTAGAGCTTTTATTAGGAAAGTGGGGAAGATGAATACAGAAGAGGGAGGTAGAAATGTAAAATAACTCTTAGGATGTATAAAAAGGTCATAAGGAATTATACTATTATCTATCTACTTAAAACATCTATATCCTTGTAAGTTTGTGTGTACATATATAAATACATAGTTTGAATGAAATTTTCCCATATGGTTTGACAATGTTCCCCTCAAGAGTCAAAGACTAACAAAAACCCAACACTTGTCATGAGAATACTTCTTTTATGTTGTTGGTAAGATTTGTCCAAGAGACTCCCAACACATTATAAATTATGCTACTGCCCTTATTGCCACCTAGAGATGGAAGATAAGTCCCCAGTGCTGAAGGCACCATGCACTTCAGAGACTAGACCCAGAGAACCTGAACTAGATCTGATCTGAAAGCCTCTCTGAGGATGAATGTGTGTGTGTGTGTGTGTGTGTGTGTGTGTGTGTGTCACTGTGAAATGCTAATTGATTCTGTACTTGTGGGAATCCTCCTACCTCTATTTCCCAACTGCTGAGATTACAAGTGAGCACCACCATACCCAGCACTTTTTTTGTTTTGGCTGTGACAGGATCTTAGTTCAGGTTGGCTTCCAACTTTGTGTAGCTGAGGATGACTCTGGATCCTCCTGATTCTACTTTCCAAATGTGGGGATTGTAGGCATGCACCACTACAATTATCTATATTTAGCGGTGTTTTACAAAAACCAGTGCATATGTACGGTGTATGTTCTTATTCAGTGTCTTAGTAATTGTTCTATTGCTGTTAAGAGACCCCACAACCATGGCAACTCTTATAAAGGAAAGAATTTAATTGGGTCTTGTTTACAGTTTCAGAGGTTTAATTAATTATTAGCATGGTTGGAAGTTTGGTGGCATTCAGTCAGTAATGGTTCTGGAGAAGTAACTGAAAATCCTACTTCTGGATCCATAGGCAGCAATAAGAGACAGTGGGCCTCTCTTGAGCATTTGAAACCCCAAAGACCACTCCCAATAGCACACTTCTGTGGGCATAAGGTTATTGTGTAATTCAAATGCTGATTTCTGTACCTGCCATATCTGGTTGTAATCCTTCTTCTGAGAATCTGTCTCAATGTTGTAAACACTGCTCCCCAACTGTCTTCTGATATGCCAATAAAGCAGCTTGTACCCAGTCACTGAAGAGGGGAGAGAATAGGGCTGGACTTCCTGCCTTCCATGTGGAGGAGGGTTAGAGGAGGAAGTAGGGATTTCAGTGAAAAGAAGAAGAGAGGAGACATTAGGAGACATTCAACTGAAGTAGGAAAGCCACAAAGTACAATTATCTCTGAGATTTACACTGGGGGAAATTTGCAGTGAGGTGTTGGGGTAGTGTTAAGCATTCTAAATGTTAATTAATTGTTCCTGTTTGCTGTCTGTAACTTATTTTGACTCTGATTGGTCAAATAAAATGCTCAGGTCTGAGATTGGGCAAAGACAGAGAAAGGTGGGACTTCCTGAGATTAGAACAGGAAGCCTGTGCTTTAGACAGAGGATTAAAGCATTCCAGCCAGGAGCAGGAGGAAAGAGGATGCATACCATGGGTTAGAAAAAAAACCTCATTCCACATGGCCAGGAACATCGGCATATCATGGAGAATGGCAGTCCAAGGGGACGTATGTATATATATAAAGAAAAGAGGACCACAAACTTGAATGAGTACAAAAGGAAGAGTATGTTGGAGAGAGATGGGAGGGCAGAAAGGGAATATAGAAAATAGCATAATTGTGTTATAATCTCAAAAACTTAAATATTAGAAACGTAGGGCATATACAAATACATTTTTAAAAAGACTGAAGATGTGGCTCAATTAGTGGAATGCTTGCTTAGCATGCATGAAGCTCTGTATTCAATTTCCCAGCACTGATTTAAAAAAATAAAACAAACAAAAAAAATAAAATAAAAGCAGGCATGTTGAAGTAAACCTGTGATCCAGCACTTTGTAGGTAGAAATAAAACCATTAGTGAGTACCAGGCCAGGCAGTACCATATAAAAAGAACATACTGCAACTTGGGAGGGATTCATTTTATTGTATGGAGGTACACTAGTATAAATTAAAAGTAGGTGCCAAATGGTTGTATTATATAAGACATGAGTTTTTGAAGCATGTAACAAGGGACAGAAAAGATATTCTACTCATTATAAGAAAACCCTTAGTGTGTGTGGAGCAGGGGTGTCTCTAGGGAGGGGGCTGTGATGGGGATGTAAAGTGAATGAATGAATGAATAGATAGATAGATAGATAGATAGATAGATAGATAGATAGAAAGAAAGAAAAGTCTTAACTTATGTTTCAGAGAGCCATAAAGAAAGAAAGAAAGAAATAGAAAAGTCTTACTTAAGTTTCAGAGAGCCTTAAACAAACAAACAAACAAACAAACAAACAAACAAACAGATAGATAAATAAATAAATAAATAAATAAATGAATGAATAAATTAATAAATAAATAGAAAAGAAAAGTCTTACTTAAGTTTTAGAAAGCCACAAGTACTTAAAACCCATGAACTGATTGCCCTGGACCAGTCCAGACCTCTATCAGGTACTGGCCTATGCTCTTGTACTGGTCACCCCATTGCTGAAATACGTCTCCACATTCTGGATGCTCGCTCAATGGTATTACCATTGCACATTTCCTCTCAAATACCTTCACTCGTTTCTTTTTCATCAGAATCATCAGTGATTCCCTAAGGGCTCAGTAGTAAAAGTATTTCTGGAATTTCTGTAGAATTCTTTTATGTGTATAATCTTCAGTACCGAAATGGTTCATTACCTCTACTTTCATCAGCAAGGTGATCAAAAGTGTTGGTCATAGATAGATAGCAGACATGCAGTTCCCTCTACTTAGTGGAAACTGCTTTGTGGAGGGGCTGCTACTATAGAACACGGATCAGGGTTCTGTGACTGAGGCCATGTTTTTTCATTGTTTTTAAATTTTTAAATGTCTATATTCTTTCCCAATTTCATGAATATGTATACTTTACTCAAAATCCTTCCCTTTTTTTTTCTTTTTTCTTTTTTGGTTTTTCGAGACAGGGTTTCTCTGTGTAATATCCCTCCCTGGCTGTCCTGGACTCACTTTGTAGACCAGGCTGGCCTTGAACAAACCTTCCCTTTTTGCGAAAGGGTTTCTATAAATAATTCAGGTTGGCTTAGAACTCACTATTTACTACAGCCTAGCCTTGAACATTAAGTAATCCTCCTGCCTCAGCTTTTATATTCTGAGACTGCAGGCATGTGCCAAATCACTTGGCTAATGCTTTTGTGGGATAGAGGAGTCTCACATTTTAGTTTAAGCTCACTTTAAACTCACTAAGTAACCCAAGGTGACCTCAAACTGAGCCTTGCCCTGTCATACAGTGTCTCACTGGGTAAGTCTAGCTGTCCTGGAATTTGCCATGTAGACCAGGCTGGCCTAGGTCTCTCAGAGATCTGCCTGGGTCCTTCTGGTGACTACTGCCAGACATGACCATGCAAGCCTATAGTCCTAACACTAGGATGTCCATCCAAGTGTGAGGAGTACAAGGTAATACTTAGCTCCACAGCAAGTTCAGGACCAGAATTTGTATTCACCAGTTAAGCACTCTTCCACTTATGCTGGACACATCCTCATTTCCTCTTATGGCACTTGAGCTATTTTTTCATTAATTTTTTTATTTCTTTTCGGGGAGTGCATGTACTGAGGCGCACATGTGGAGGTCAGAGAACAACTTGATGAGTTACTTCTGTTTTCCACCACGTGGGTCCTTAGCGTCCCTTTGCTCATTAAACAGTATTTCTGCCCATCTTACGGACTTTCAAAAACTGCCAGATCACAGAACTTGGCCTAGTTTCTCATGTCTGTTGCTGTGATAAAATATCCCGACCAAAAGCAACTTAGGAGAGCAGGGGTTTGTTTGAAGTTATAATTCCAACTAGCTACATCATTTCCACAGTTAGAAATGAATGCAAATATCCACCCATAACAAACCAAGTCAAATGTAATTTCCTCCATGAGAGTACTCCACCCTCAAACTCCAATCCTAGAGAAATTCCCTTCTCTCTAATACCATAATGCTTTGGATATTCCCATGCCCAGAAACATGGTTTAGGAAAATTAAATGGGACAAGAAGAAAGTGAGCTATGTTGGGTGGATTTAGGGAACGTGGGTTTTTACATGAATTTCAGAAGTGGGAGGACTCTTTTTATATAAATGGCAACAAGGACCATAGCAAAAACCTGGAGAGACTAGTAGTGCTTGTCAGAGTCAAGGAAATCCTGATGTACTCTCCCAGAGAAGCCTGGAAAGCACATTTTGGGCCTTAAGTCCACATGGCTCAGCCCAGACAGAAGGGTGTGGCTGGGCTTCCTACCAGCCCAAGTCCCAGGGATGAGTCAACACAAAGTATCAACTCCAGTATTCAACGGTTTGGGACAGAAGAATGTAAGTTTTCTTCTGAGACTGAGAGCAAGTCTGGAATTTTCTTACCATTTTGGATAATTACTCTGCTTGGCCTGGAGTTACAAGTGCTTAAAATGCATTAGTCAGTCATAGTAGCACCCATCTATAATCCCAGCACTTGAAATGCTGAGGTAGGAAGATGGTCAAGAGTCTGAGCTATAGTTCTGAAGAAGCAAAACACAAATCATTAAATATCTGACCTTAGTCTAAGACCTTCCAGTGCTATTCTGACACTGTAAAGTAAAATCCAAACTCCTTAACAGAGAAAATGCAGTCAATCTCATCTCCTATACAAGTACTAACATCCAGTCAGGCAGTGGTGTGGTGTACACCTTTAATTCCAGCATTCAGGAGGCAGAGGCAGGCAGATCTCTGAATTTGAAGCCAACCTGATCTACAGAACTAATTCTAGAATAGCCAGGGGAACTGCACAGAGAAACCCTGTCTCAAAAAACCAGCACATGCAAGCACGCAGGCACACATGCACACACACATATACACACCCTGAAAGCCCCTAAACTGACAAAATCCTTTTTTCTGATTTTGTTAATCTGTTGGATGTTTACCAGGGAAAAAATTAATTGCATTTCTTCTAGCTTCATCTCACCAGAGAAGTACTTCCTAACCACAGATACCTCCGCAGGCTTAATTCTACTCCCTGAACTTGAGCTCCCATAGTTCTATTTTTGTAATCCAAAAACATATTTGTAAAAGAAAAACACAATATCTTCCAAAATAAAATGTGGATTTATGGGATCAGATATGTGGCTGGGGAGTTACAGAACCCTGGAAAGCAGCAGAATGTCAAGAGTGCTGAGTTTGAAAGCCAGTTCTGCCTTTAAACCTTGGGATCTTAGATCAGTTACTCTACTTTTCAAGGTCTTCATCATTTCATCCATTTGGCTTTCGCTTTATTGTTGTAGTCATTTTGGCCATGCTGAGTATCTAAATCAGGGCCTGCTGCATATGCTAACACTAAGCTATGATCACAGCCCCTTATCCACGTATTTGATGGTGCAATAGGACTGAAATTTATCTGTTGCTCCTTCAAGGTCTGACATTCTAAAATTATTTATTCAAAAGTTATTATATTAGAGGGGTGGAACCTAGGACTTTGTACATACTAGGCAAATGTGCTACCACTGAGCTATACACTGAAACCGCTGATATCATAGAATTATTTTGTAATGTTGAGGGGAGTGGTAATAGTACTTAGAGATGAGAAGAAATGCATAACTGTTTTAGTTAGTTTTCAATTGCTGTGACAAAACACCATGACCAAAAGCAACTCGTGGATGAAAGGGTTTATTTGGCTTACATGTCATGATCATAGTCCACCATAGAGGGAAGCCAAGGCAAGGACTCAAACAGGGCAAGAACTGAAGCAGAGCCATGGAGGAATACTGTTTACTGACTTGTTCTTCATGGCTGCTCACCTGGCTTTCTTATAGAACTCAAGACTCTGTACCCAGTTGGTAGAACTGGCTCTACCCACTGATGTGGGATAGGCCCCTCCACATCAATCATTAAAATGCCCCACAGAACTGCCTACAGACCATCGGATGGAGGCATTTTCTCAATTGAAGTTCTTCTCCCCAGATAACTCTAGGTTGGGTCAAATTGTCAAACAAACAAGCAAACAAACAAACAAACAAAAAAGCCCCCCCCC
>CAJQZJ010000550.1:0-62915 GCA_907164525.1 Lophiomys imhausi
TAAGCTAATTGCTCACAGCAGTTGATCTTCATGCCCCGAATTAAGAGTCTGTATCAGAAACTAGATATTCACTAAATCTAACTTATATTAATCTACCAGCCCCTTCACAGCCTGGTCTACAAAGTGAGTCCAGGACAGCCAGAGATAGACAGAGAAACCCTGTCTTGAAAAACCAAAAAAAAAAAACAAAAAAACAACTGAAGAGAGGAAGGAAGGATACATGCAGGCAGTGGAAGAGCAGTGGCTCAAGCCAGAGGACCTGAACTCAGTTCCAAGGACCAAGACAGCTCACAAGCATTTAACGTCTTGCCTCTGTGCTACTGCAAGCATATGGTGCACAGACATACACACGAGCAAAACACACCCATTCATACTTTTAAAAATATTTTAATAATTCTTAAAGGCTGGGTATAGTGATGAACAATTTTAATTTCAAACATTCAGAAGTCAGAAGCAGGAAGATATCTGTGAGTTCAAGGCCAGTCTGGTCCTCAAAATTCTATGTCTCAAAAAACCAAAGTAGTCATGTGGTAGAAGTTAGGCCTATTAGTGAATTAGGCAGTTCAGATTAGCATATGGCAGCACATAAGGAAAGCTTGGCGTCCCTTTACTTGCTAATAAGGACAAAGCCAGTTGTGGCCGGACGATAGCCCTGATGAAGGGGTGTGGCTAAGAAACTGTGCAAGCTCCACATATGACATCAGTTGCTATGAGAAGAAACGGGACTGCTGGACATCTCAAGAAATCTCATGGACCCTGGTGACCGCCAAGGATCGCGAGATAGGGCAAAATATAAGCCAGAGGCTCCATGAGGTTGCTCTATTCCTCCTGCCCTCACTGACTGAGAAATCACACTGAAGAAATGCATAGCAAGGTGTGCCATTTACAGGATTTAGATGACAATAGAGGCAAAGGCATGACATAAAACCTGCTGAGAGAGTTTCTTGAAGACATCAGATTTGGGGCCCAAAGGGCCAAAAAAAGTGAGCGAGGAAAGCGAGGTTTGGTAGGGACTTGGAGAGGCTTATGGTCAGGAGGCTGGCCTGGGCCTGAGACCATGGAGGTGAGTCTCAGCTGTGGAAAAAGCTGCCCTCAGTTTGGCGGTTGGAACAGACTGACTTTATAAACTGGCTACAATTTGGCTTTGCAAACTGCCAAAGTAAGGCCCAAGGGACTTTACGGTTAAAAGATACAATCTGATGGGACTGCCATAAACCAAGTCCCTCAGCACCGACCTACGCTAAGAATATTAATATCCTTTTAAGAAAGTTAAAATAGTGTTAAGTGTTTTTAGATCGGTATTAGAGTGTTCTTAGACTATAGATTTTACATTATAGGTTTTAGGTTGTAGAATTTAGGTATTAGGTGGTGGTGCACGCCTTTAATCCCAGCACTTGGGAGGCAGAGGCAGGCGGATCTCTGTGACTTCCAGGCCAGCCTGGTCTACAAAGCGAGTCCACGACAACCATGGATAAACAGAGAAACCCTGTCCTGAAAAAGCAAAATAAATTAAATAATAAATGTAAGCGCCATGTGGTGACGCATGCCTTTAATCCTAGCACTTGGGAGGCAGATGGATCTCTTTGTGTTCAAGACCAGCCTGGTCTACAAAGTTCCAGGACAGCCTGTACTGTTACACACAGAAACCCTGAAAAAAGAAAGTATACTAAGCTTTATCTCACTTTTAAATAGCTGAAAGCTGATGGTAGTGCTGCATGCTTCTTGGGGTAAACTTTTTGTACACTTTGTGAAGATGTGTCTTTGTCCTTCCTCACCTGCCTAAGGCACCTTTTGATTAATTTAATAAACAGATGAATGGCCAATAGCTAGACAGAAGAAGACAGATGGGACTTCCAGGAGAGATAGGAATGAACTCTGGCTGGGCATGGTGGCACAGGCCCTTAATCACAGCACTCAGGAGGCAGAAGTGTTAGGGTCTAGAACTCACTGAGGAAGACACCCAAACTCAGACATCATGCAAAAGCAATGAACGTTTATTTTTCTGCACAGCTCCATCATGCTGGAATCACCAATTAGGCAAATTGGTGACCCCAAGATGAGCTCACAGGCTCTTTTTAAAGGCTTTCAGGGTGGGTTAGGTAACCTTCAACATGATTGGAGCATTCAAACTGAAACGAGAGGGCAAACCTTTCAAAAAAGTGCAGGTTCCTTAGGGCTAGTTAGTCAACAATCACGAGTTGATCATGAAACGGAGGGTTTTTAGATCTGCATTTAGCAGTTAGTAACTCCAAACAATCGTATCTTAAGTCAGATGGCTAAGCCGTCTCTAATTGTTCTGTGTTTCCCTCGTATGCTGAGTCCTGAGTCCGTTTCTAGGAATAGTAATTGTTAAGGTCCTAATTAGGGGGTCCCTCCAGGGCCCTCAGAAGTAGTCAGATCTCTGTGAGTTCAAGACCAGCCTAGTCTACAAAGTGAGTCCCGGACAGCCAGAGATACACAGAGGAAGCCTGTCTCAAAAAACCAAAAAAATAAATAAATAAAAGAAAGAATGAATGAATGAAAGCAATAGGAACTCTGGGAAAGAATCCAAGGTGAGAGAGATTCGCTAGCTAGACAGGAAGAAACAGGTTCCAGGACTAAGATTGAGGATAATTAACGACTCACATGGCAGAACGTAGATTAGTATAAATGGGACAATTTGAGTTAAAAGCTGGTTGGGAAACAAGCTGAAGCTAAAGCCAAGTTTTCATAATTAATAAAAATCTCGCCGGGCGGTGGTGGCGCACGCCTTTAATCCCAGCACTTGGGAGGCAGAGGCAGGCGGATCTTTGTGAGTTCGAGGCCAGCCTGGTCTACAAAGCGAGTCCAGGACAGCCAGAGATATTCAGAGAAACCCTGTCTCGAAAAACCAAAAAAAAAAAAAAATCTCAGCCCAGTGTGGGGGCACACACCTTTAACCCCAGCACTCAGGAAGCAGAGGCAGGTGGATCTCTGTGAGTTTGAGGCCAGCCTGGTCTACAAAGTGAGGCCCGGACAGCTAGAGATACACAGAGAAACCCTATCTTGAAAATAATAAATAAATTAAACAAGAATCTCCTTATCACTATTCAGGAGCTGGTGTTCCAAAGAAAGTCCCATTATACATATCTATAAAACCAGAACTCAGGAATCTAAGAGAAATGTGAGATAAACATGGGGAATGGATCAGTGGGTGAAAGCGCTACTTGAGCTTGCTCCAAAGAACCCTTGTAAAAAACTGGATGCAGGGCTGGAGAGATGGCTCAGAGGTTAAGAGCACTGGCTGCTCTTCCAGAGGTCCTGAGTTCAATTCCCAGCAAACACATGGTGGCTCACAACCATCTATAATGAGATCTGGTGCCCTCTTCTGGCATGCAGGCATACATACTTCAATTCAGAACATTGTATACATAATAAATAAATCTTAAAAAACAAACAAACAAAACCTGGGTGCAGTAAAACCAATCTGTAATCCCAGCACTCCTACAAGCTCTATGGGAAAATTGCTCTTAGGTCAACTAGCATGAAGCACAGCAAAAAAAAAGAAAGAAAGAAACAAAAGAAAAAGAATGAGCCTGTCTCAAAACAAGGTTGAAAGGAAACTCCCAAGATGTCCTCTGACCTCCATATTTGTGCTGTTGGACCCTGGGGATCCCCCAGGTTCTGATGCCCAGAGACCACCAGAGACTGAGGTTCGTTGCAATATTCAAGAGGTTTTTTATTAAGCTGAGGCGCCGGGGTTCGACTGCCTTAGGGAAGGAGTGAACGGGGGGGGGGGGGGGGGAAAAAAAAAAAAAAAACAGTTTTCAGGCAGTTTTAAGCACACAAGCTGCAAATAGGTGGGTACATAAAGGAAACAATGTAGTTAACTTTTAGCCCGCTAGGTTATAGCCACAGGTGGGGATAGGGGAGTGGGGAGCATTCCAGTCAGCTGTGTAAACTCAACCTCTAGCTTGCTAGGTGATAAATTTAGATAGTCCCGGGACCGAGTTCTGTGGAATGTCCCCAGGGGTCATGAGATCAGGTTCTCATGAACGGAGGAGAAGGCCTTCCTAGGGAAGTGGTATTTATTATTTTTTACAGCCTTACATTCCCCTCTTCTTCAAGTGAGTGATTTCAATGCTGAAATCAGGGGTCTGATTCCTCAAGTGGGATCTTGGGGTATTGTTGTGTTATCTTAACATGAGCAGTTGGACAGCGCTGACCCGTTCTCTAACAAAGGAAATTAGTTGGTTTAAAATGCAGGGCCCTAGGGTGAGTAGGAGGAGGTTAACGAGGGGAACCATCAGTGTGGATATTAAAGTGGCAAACCATGGGGTTTTATTGAACCATGACTCAAACCACCCCTGGGAACTTTGTCTTTCTTTTTTGTCTGGTGGCTATCCTTTCCCTTAGCTTATTCATAGAGTCGGTAATGACTCCAGAATGATCTATATAGAAACATTTTTTTTAGGGCAGCACATAACCCTCCTTTTAGAAATAGAAGATCTAACCCTCTCCAGTTCTGCATGACCACCTCAGACAGTGAAGATAAGGATTCTTTTAATTTTGAAATGGAATCTTCCAGTACTTGTAGGTCAGTATCTATTTCTTTTTTGTTTTGTTTTGTTTTGTTTTTTGTTTTTCGAGACAGGGTTTCTCTGTATAACAGCTCTGGCTGTCCTAGACTCACTTTGTAGACCAGGCTGGCCTTGAACTCACAGAAATCCGCCTACCTCTGCCTCCCAAGTGCTGGGATTAAAGGCGTGCGCCACCAACGCCCGGCTTCAGTATCTATTTCTTGATGTAAGCTAGCATAGTATCGTGGTTGCTGTGCCAAAGTCGCGGCACCTGTTCCTATTCTGGTTGCCACTTCTAAACCCAGTAGCATGGCCAAAGTCATTGTTACAGGTTCTCTTTTAGTTTTATGGCCCCCTCATAGGTGTCTAAGAAGGAAGAGTCTGGGTGGTAGATTAGCCTGGGAAATAGTTATACCAGCACGCAGAACTAGTTAGTTGAGTTCAACACAGCTAAAGACACACATGGGGCAAGCCCTGTACTGCACATCCACCATCCATCATCAGGTGGGATGAGGTACCCAGAGGAGTCTGTGGCATGTTCAGTTCTATTGCAGAGGTGTTGGGGGTGGGTGGAGTGCCTACACAGACTCCCTTTCCTGACACTGAGGAAAGGGTTATCTTGGCTCCCCCACCTTGTTTCCATCTACATTGTTTGGAGGAGGGGGTGGTGCTTACCTCCGCCTCTATCCCAACTGCTTCATAATAAGGTGGCGGGGCAGTGTAGCAAAGCCAGCAAGACTCAGTTGGCCCTGGGTTAGTGGCATGGAGAGCCTGGTAAGTACTTGTGATTAATTTTAGCATTCTCATTTGGGTAGATAGGTCAAGGGATGAGGTGGGGACAGGTGTTAGCGTCCCCAACCTTTGTTGACTTTCTGAGGACGGAGTGACCGTTCTGGGAACTGGAACCCCTTGGTTTAGGACAGAGTTAGGTCCAATGACAGTGGGCAGCGGGGATTCAATTTTTAGTCTTCTAGTGAAATTCATTCCATCATCATGTCCAGCGATATATAATCTTAGGCCCCATGTTATTCCTTTTATCCATTGAGTCATAAGTTTTTTTTCCTGCCTCCGTGAACCGGAAGAGGAGGGGGTTACAAGTAAAATTAAGACATGGGCCTGTTCCTTTCCAGTCTCCTCACCAAGGATCTACCCGGACGGAGACCCCATATTGGACAAAGGTAGTACCACCAAGAGGCCTAGTACAGGTGTTTTGACTTAGCCCTGATTGTCCATATTTATTTATTTGTTTGTTTATTTTGGTTTTTTGAGACAGGGTTTCTCTGTGTAACAGCTCTGGCTGTCCTGGACTCACTTTGTAGACCAGGCTGGCCTCGAACTCACAATGATCCGCCTGCCTCTGCCTCCCAAGTGCTGGAATTAAAGGCGTGAGTCACAACGCATGGCTCGCAAAAAGTTATTTTGAAAAAGACTCAGCCCAGGGACCTAACTTTAAAAGTGCACGAAAGCTTCTGCCGACAGGTGAAGATATGTAAGGCAGGATTCATGTGGACGCTGGGCAGGGCTCTCTCTCCTGTTCCTGACTCATTCAACATTTTCCTTGACTGGTGGAAAAACACGCATCATAATCTTGTCGGAAAGTTTCACCCTCGGATATTGACCGGTTTCAGGTATGGAGAGGAGACGGATTCTCCCAGAGATTTGGGAGTGCTTAGAGATCCAGGACTTCAGGCCTTTGCAGTCCTTAAGCATCTGAATAGATGAGCCGCCTGGGAAACTTTCATATGTTAATTGGTCTTAAGACCACAAAGGCAAAGAACGAAATTTAGAGATTTTAAAACTAGAAAATTGAGCCGGGCGTGGTGGCTCATGCCTTTAATCCCAGCACTTGGGAGGCAGAGGCAGGCGGATCTCTGTGAGTTCGAGGCCAGCCTGGTCTACAAAGCGAGTCCAGGACAGCCAGAGCTGTTACACAGAGAAACCCTGTCTCGAAAAACCAAAAAAAAAAAAAAACTAGAAAATTGGCCAGGTGGTGGTGGTGCATGCCCAGCGGTGTCCATATTTATAACCCCAACTCGCCTGTGTTTAGTCTCTCTTTGAGTTAAGCCAAAAAGTATCTTCTGTCATCTCACAGCCCCAGGCCCCACAGTAGAAGGTTTCAATCCCCCCACATGTGTGGCCCTTTTCTCTAGAGTTATCCCTAGGGTTTACATAAATTGGGATTTTTCGTAGTTCATTGCGTAGCTGGGGGTGTTTGCAACAGAATCCTCTACCTCCCAGCCCGCTCCCAGAACATGGCTTGCGAGAGCAGGTTGGCTTTCCATCACACTCAGGCAGCCCCTTTGTTGTTGGATCTTTTCCCCCTGTTGAATGATAATCAGGGATATCCCAGTAGTCTAGCCTTGCAGCCTGATGGCACAAATCAGGATGCAATTCTGGCCACCAGGTCCAGGGGGCAGCTAGGGTGGAAATAGACCAAACCATATCTCCTGTTTGGGACGAGACCTGCCAAGTGAGGCTTTGAGGCACATGGGGGCTAGGGGAACTCACAGTCAGCTGGGTAAGCAAAAGGAGAGTTAAGAGTCCAAGGATCACCGGAGCTTGAGCTTGAGAGGGCTGGAAGTGTGGTGAGCTCACCATTCTGTTGAGGCTTTAGGTGCTTTCTTTACGTGGGAGGCGTGGATCCAAGCCGAGATTCCGTCAACCTTGACAGCAGTCGGGGTGGTTAGCAGGATAACATATGGCCCTTTCCACCTAGGCTCCAGATTCTGTGAGCAATGCCGGCTAACGTAGACAGAATCCCCGATTTGGAATTGGTGAGCGGCCTCCGGGGTGCCTGGTTGATAGGCATCAGCAAGCTACGTCCACACCTCCTTCTGGACCAGTTGGAGTCCCTTTAATCTAGCAAATAAATCATAATTACGACAACAGCTGGGGTCAATTTTTTTCTCAAGGGTGAGCAAGGGAGGGGGAGCACCATACAAAATCTCAAAGGGAGTAAGATGGAAATGAGAGGGGTGTTCCTTACACGGAACAGGGCCAAAGGGAGAAGCACTGTCCAGTCTGTACCATCAGCCTCCAAGGACAATTTAGTCAAGGTCTCTTTTAGAGTTCTATTCATTCTTTCTACCTGTCCTGAGCTTTCGGGTCTATATGCACAATGTAACTTCCAACCAGTCCCCAAATACCTGGACACTTCCTGACTTATCTGGGCAGTAAAGGCTGGCCCGCTGTCTGACCCTAGTGCCTTAGGGACCCCAAAGCAGGGAAATATTTCTTCTAGGATTTTCTTAGCCACCATACAGGTGGTTTCATTTTTTGCGGGGTAGGCTTCTACCCACCCTGAAAATGTATCAATGAAGACTAACAGATATTTGTTGTCATACCTGGCAGGACGCACTTCAGTGAAATCAACTTCCCAGTAGGCCCAGGCCTGTCTCCATGCAGTTTGTTACCAGGTTCTGTCTTATCCTGAGTGGGATTGACCTTCTGGCATGGTATGCGGGCTTGGACAACATTTTCTGCTAGCTTGTGAAGTCCTGGAATCTCATAGTTAGTCTTGTTAATTAGAGTGATTAATTTTTTTTTTGTGCCCAGGTGTGTCCACCAGTGCATCTGTTTTAACATTTCTTCTGCCTCTTTAGGGCTCATAGTCTACTGTTTTGAAGTTGTGGTGGGGACTCTGTTTCTTTAGGGTACTACAGCGAGTAATTCTAGCAGAACATTTCCTAAAGCCGCCTCTCAGGTGACCCAATCTGCCATATTGTTTCCCTTAGCTATAGGGGACCCATCCTTTTGATGACCTGGACAGTGGATAATGCTTACTTTGGTCGGCAGCATGAGGGTGGCTAGTAAAGCCAAGATCTCTTGTTTATTTTTAATGTCTTTTCCAGCTGAAGTGAGGAGCCCTCTTTGTTGATAAATGGCCCTGTGCACATAGGCAGTAGCAAAAGCGTATCTGCTATCTGTGTAGATATTTATCTTTGTGTTTTTTGACATTTCAAGAGCTTTTGTGAGGGCAATCAGTTCAGATCGCTGTGCTGAAGTCCCTTGGGGAAGGGCTATGGCCCAAATGACCCGTTTTACATCTACCACCACTGCCCCTGCCAGGCCCTAACCTTCTTCAAGAAAGCTGCTCCCATCCGTGAACCAAGTGGCTTCAGCGTCAGGGAGCGGCTGGTCAGTGAGATCTGTGCGGATGCCATGGGCCTCGGCAAGCACTGGTCCGCAATCATGGATGATAGCTGCTCCCTCTAAGTCAGGATCGGGCAGCAGAGTGGCTGGGTTGAGCCCTGTGGCAGGTGTAAACTTGATGCAGTCGGAGTTCAAGAGGAGTGACTGATAGTAAGTCATCCTGGCATTTGTCAGCCACCTCTCAGGAGTCTGGTGCACTACGCTTTCTAGAGCATGGGGGGCTGTAACTGTAAGGTTTTGTCAACTTGTCAGCCTCTCTGACTAAAGCCACCACAGCAACCACTATCCGTAGGCAGCTAGGCCATCCTGCTGCCACAGAGTCTAATTTTTTTTGACAGATTTGCCACGGGCCGGTTCCATGGACCCAGTCTCTGAGTCAGGACTCTTTTAGCTATCCCCTTATTTTCAGTTACATGCAGATGGAATGGCTTAGTCACATCAGGCAGTCCTAAGGCTGGGGCTGATAGCAAGGCCCATTTAATTCTATCGAAGGCCTCCTGCTCTTTCTCGCCCCAAATGAAAGGTGCACTCGCCTTTGAGCGGATACAGAGGGGCAGCCAGTTCTGCGAACCCTGGGATCCATAGCCGGCAGAAGCCCACAGTTCCCAAGAATTCTCTGACTTGTCAGGAAGTTTTGGGGATGGGTATCTGAGCCACAGTGTTTTTCCTAGTGTCCGACATCCATCCCTTTCCATTTTTGATTAGATACCCCAAGTAACTGACCTGTCGTTGACAAATCTGGGCCTTTTTGGCTGAGGCATGGTATCCCAAGGATCTGAGCTCAGTCAGCAGGTTTTCAGTTCCCAGGAGGCAGTCTTCTTTGGTCTCCGCCACTAGGAGAATGTCATCAACATACTGAAGTAAAGTTACCTGGGGGTTGGAGGCCCTAAAGTGGGCCAAATCTTGGTGGAGGGCCTAGTCAAAGATGGTGGGAGAGTTCTTGAATCCCTGGGGCAGGCGGGTCCAAGTTAGTTGTCCACATAATCCCAAGGCCAGATCTTTCCTTTTAAAGGCAAATATAGGCTGGCTAGAAGGGCTGAGCCATAAGCAGAAAAAGGCATCTTTTTAGTCCGATACTGTATACCACATTCGCTGAGGGGGGAGGGTGCTAAGGAGGTTGTAAGGGTTGGACACTGTAGAGTGAAGATCAGCAACTCTTTTGTTAACTTCCCTTAAGTCCTGGACTGGCCTGTAATCATTAGTCCCAGGCTTTTGAACCAGGAGCAGAGGAGTGTTCCATGCTGACTGACATTTAACAAGGATCCCGAGCTCGAGGAGCTGCTGTATGTGTGGGCAGATGCCATCCCTGAACTCTTTACTCATGGGATACTGGCAGACCGAAATGGGGGTGGAGGTAACTTTAACCTCCACCGCCACAGGTGGGCGATGTTTGGCCATTCCTATGCCAGTAAGTTCGGTCCAGGCTGAGGGAACCTTGGCCATCCATTCTTGCATATCCGCTGTCTGAGAAGGGGTTTTTTCGAACAGCCTGTGTTCATCTTCCAGCCTCATAGTGAGGATCTGAAGTGGCCTCCCCTCTCTGTCAGTCACTGATGGTCCTGCTTGGAAATGAATTTGGTCTCCCACCTTGAAGAGCAAGTCACAGCCCAGAAGTGGATAGTAGCACTCAGGGATCACGAGGAACGAGTGGGATACCCTGCCCACGCCAAGGTTCACTGTTCTTCGGGTAGTCCACGTGTACTTTTTGTTCCCTGTGGCTCCCTGCACCCAGGACCTCTTAGTGGATAGTGGTCCTTCTGATCGGAGGAGGACTGAATGCTGAGCCCCGGTGTCGACCAGAAACTGGATGGGTTTCCCCTCCACATTGAGAGTTACCCTAGGCTCGGGGAGGGGGTCCAAGCCCCGACTCCCCTACTCTTCTTCTTCTTTTTTTTTTGTTTTTTTCGAGACAGGGTTTCTCTGTGTAGCTCTGGCTGTCCTGGACTCGCTTTGTAGACCAGGCTGGCCTCGAACTCACAGAGATCCGCCTGCCTCTGCCTCCCGAGTGCTGGGATTAAAGGCGTGCGCCACCACCGCCCGGCTCTTCTTCTTTTAAAGCCAGAATTTTTTCTCTGGGGGGTCCTCCCCTCTTCTTGGGGCAATCCTTGAGCCAATGTCCTTTTTCTTTACAGTAGGCACATTGGTCCTTGTCCAACGGTTGCCTCCTGCCCTTTCCCTCATCTTTCTGACCGCACCTGTCTCTCTGGTCTCTCTCATTTACTACAGTGGCCAGGATTTTACTCAAAAATTTTTCCTGTCTTTTTTCTCTTTTTAACTCTCGTTCATTCTGTTCCCTACATCTTCTCTCCTCTTCTTCTTTTGCTGTCTCTCTTTTATTGAATACTTTATCTGCTTCTTTAACCAAGTTCTGGAGCGAGAATCCCTGTAGGCCCTCCAACCTCTGCAGCTTTTTTCTAATATTTGGAGCTGACTGATCAATATGGCTACTGTGGCTTTATGTTCCTCAGAGGTAGGTTCATATGGAGTAAATCTACGAAAAGCCTCCATCAATCAGTCTGGAAACACCGTCGGCGACTCAGTTGGTCCCTGAGTCACTTCTCTTACCTTAGCCAAATTAGTGGGGCATCTCGTTGCCCCTCGAAGACCCGCCACAAGAGCCTGACGGTAAACCTTTAAGTGTTCTCAACCTTCAGGCGTATTGAAGTTCCAGTTGGGTCTAGTCAAAGGGAAGCCTGCATCAATCTTGTTGGGCAGCTGACTTGGCTGCCCATCTGCACCAGGCACATTTTTTTCTGGCCTCAAGTAGCACCCGCTGCCTCTCCTCAGTGGTGAGGAGGGTCTGCAGGAGCTGCTGACAATCGTCCCATGTAGGTTGGTGTGAGAAGACAAGGGGCTCTATCAGGGAAGTCAGAGCGTGCGAGTTCTCAGAGAAAAGGGGATTATGAGTTTTCCAATTATAAAGATCTGCTGTGGAGAATGGCCAATATTGAAGTGGCCGAATCCCCTGGTCATCAGGGGGTCCGTACTCCCTGAGAGGGAGTGCAGTGGAGTCTGGGGTGCCAGCCCTCTGACTTCTGGTCCCTGTGGCAGGGCCCCCTCCCTCAGCTCCTGGCAGGGGTTCCAGTGGGGCCAAGGGTTGGGCGGCCGGGACCCCCTGGGGTGTCTGGGGATTCAGGGTCAGGGGGATAGGGTAGAGGAGGGTCCAGGAGGAGTAGCTCCATCTGGGTCTCGGGGTAGACCTTCTTGATCTTCTTTGGGGAACCCGTAGTTCGGACAGGCTTCTTCTCTGCCAGAGTCTGCTTCAGAGCGAGGACTTTGGAAGGGGAGTGAGAAGAAGATGGTTCTGTGGCTGGCTGGCTGGCTGGAGCAGGAGGTGTAGAGAGTGGAGGAAATAGACCTGTGGAGAGACCAACAGCGCCTCCCATACCAAGTCTTAGGGCACTTGATCTGGATGCTCGTAGGGTCCTGTACTAAAAATTTTAGACCTAACCTGTCTAACTTTGTCTAATGAAAAAGATCCTTCGGTGGCCACCCAACCTGAAATGTAGGCCACTCTGAGGCACACAGAGTCTGCCATCTCCTTTTTTTAATCTCGACTGACAGGTTATGTGCCCTATTTTTAACTTCAGTCTAGTGGCTCAGGGTCAAAGACAGGGGGGTTGTCAGTGCTGTCCCATCATCAAATTGTCAGGGAGAAGGAGAATAAGAAGGCAGAACGACACAGGACACAAACGATAAGACACAAACGGCCACTGCGAGATCGCCTCAGAAACAGACTCAGATGGGAGCCTCCAAAGAGGTTCCACCAGAATCATGTGAAGGGGGCCCCACTCAGCCTCCCCTTCCACACAGACCTCCAGGGCGTTCCCTATGGAGTATCTGAAATCAGATAGCTATAGAAGCCAGAGCATCACATAGCTGCTACAGAAGCTGGAGGCGATTCACACAGAACAGACAGATAGACAAACAAAGTAGCTCGAGCGTACCTCCGAATCCTGGAGTCTTGGGGTCTGGGAGAGTATAGGCATTTCCCGGCCAACGCACCAAATGTTGGACCCTGGGGGTCCCCTGAGGTCCTGACGCCCAGAGACTGAGGTTCGTTGCAATATTCAAGAGGTTTTTTATTAAGCTCATGTGCCGGGGTTCGACTGCCTTCGGGAAGAAGGAGTGAACAAAAAAAAAAAAAAACAGTTTTCAGGCAGTTTTTAAGCACACAAGCTGCAAACAGGTGGGTACATAAAGGAAACAATGTAGTTAACTTTTAACCCACTAGGTGATAGCCTCAGATGGGGATAGGGGAGTGGGGATAAGGGAAACCGGGGATGCAGGTGGGGATAGGGGAGTGGGGAGCATTCCAGTCAGCTGTGTAAACTCGACCTTTAGCTTGCTAGGTGATAAATTTAGGTATTCCCAACCGAGTTCTGTGGAATGTCCCCAGGGGTCATGATATCAGGTTCTCATGAACGGAGGAGAAGGCCTTCCTAGGGAGGGGTAGTGGCATTTATTATTTTTTATAGCCTTACAGTGCCATAATGCAAGTGCACCCCTGTGGTAGGTTTAGTGTTAGCATATAATAGCATAGGGAACTTGGAATAAGGCTGGACTTTAACTTACTTCCAAAGAGACATGTCCTTGGGAACTCACCAAGGACCAGGATCTCTTTGATCTTGGGGCTAGGGGCAGGACATGCACCCTGAGGTGCCCACCCTCCGGGAGTCTGCTGTCATTTCACAGCTCTCTGCAAAAAGTATCTGAATGACATGCCCTGAGGCACCTGCCCACATCTTTGGACCAACTGTGAATTCACACCCCTCTGCAAAAAGCTTTTTTAAAAAAGACTGAGCCCAGGGACCCAGCTTTAAAAGTGCACAAAAGCTTCTGCTGACAGGTGAAGATATATATATATATATATATATTTCTTTTCTTTGGTTTTTCGAGACAAGGTTTCTCTGTGTAATAGTCCTGGCTGTCCTGGACTCACTTTGTAGACCAGGCTGGCCTCGAACTCACAGAGATCCCCCTGCCTCTGCCTCCCGAGTGCTGGGATTAAAGGCGTGTGCCACCACACCCGGCTTACGTGAAGATATTTAAGGCAGGATTCACGTGGATGGAGGGCTTGCTCTTTCTCCTGTTCCTGACTCACTCATCAACTTTTTCCTTGACGGGTGGAAAAACAGGCATCACAATCTCATCGGAAAATTTCACCCTGTGATATTGACCGGTTTCGGGTCAGAAGAGGAGGCGGATTCTCCCTGAGATTTGGGAGTGCTTAGACTTTGAGCTCTGGGCTTTGCAGGCCATAAGCATCTGAATAGGTGAGCCGTCTGGGAAACTTTCATATGTTAATTGGTCTTAAGACCACAAAGGCAAAGAACAAAATTTAGAGACTTTAAGAGACTTTAAGGCCGGGTGGTGGTGGCGCACGCCTTTAATCCCAGCACTTGGGAGGCAGAGGCAGTCGGATCTCTGTGAGTTCAAGGCCAGCCTGGTCTACAAAGCAAGTCCAGGACAGCCAAGGATATACAGAGAAACCCTGACTCGAAAAAAAACAAAACAAAACAAAAAAAAGAGACTTTAAGGCCTGGAGAGATGGCTCAGAGGTTAAGAGCACTGGCTGTTCTTCCAAAGGTCCTGAGTTCAATTCCCAGCAACCACATGGTGGCTCACAACCATCTATGTTGAGATCTGGTGCCTGAGCATATATGTAGAGCAAATAGTGTATACAAAGTAAATGAATGTTTTTTTTTTTTTTAAAGACTTTAAAACTAAGCCGGGCGGTGGTGGCGCACGCCTTTAATCCCAGCACTTGGGAGGCAGAGGCAGGCGGATCTTTGTGAGTTCGAGGCCAGCCTGGTCTACAAAGTGAGTCCAGGACAGCCAGAGATATTCAGAGAAACCCTGTCTCGAAAAACCAAAAAAAAAAAAAAAAAAGACTTTAAAACTGAAAAATTGTATGAAGACCAGCCATCCATCAGGACCCATGCTCAGAGAAAAATATCCTTTTGAGAAACCTTAGGTTAATGTTAAATGCTTGTATTATAGGTACTAGGAAGTTTTAGTTTCTAGGTTTCAGAGTTAGGGCTTGGGTTTAGGATTTAGGCAATTTTATAGGCAATTGCTAGGTAATTTTAAGCATTAATAAATACATGACTGATAAGTAAAAATTTACTGTTACACACCCCCTTCGCTTTTTCTTTCTGTCTTACATGCACAAAGATGAGACTGGCTTGCATTACATAACCAGACCTTGTCTCAAATAAATAAATATATAATAGTGAATTCTAGGTGAGCCAGAGTCACTTAGTGAGACTCTATCTTGAAAACCAGCAACAAAAATTTCTTTCTGGGTCTTGCTATACAGCCCAAACAAGCCTTCCTCATGCTACTGGCGAGGTTGAGCAAGTGTGTAGTTTGAATTCACAGTACTGAGGGGAGAAGAGAAATAAACACTAGTGCTGAAGAAACTGGACCAGCTTCAATCCCCAGAGCCATGGAAATGTGGAACGAGAAACCATTCCTGAAGTCCACGTGTGCACAGTTATGCACACAGTTTCCTTCAAACAATAAATAACTTCAAAAGTGGGCTGGAGAGATTGCTCAGTACTCAAAAGCATATATTGCTTTTGCAAAGGACCTGGGTGGTCCAAGAACCCACATGGTGACTGTTATCTTTCGTAATTACAGTTCCAGGGGATCCAAAGACTTTTTCTGACTTCCTCTAGCACTGGATGAGCACATGGTGTACATGCAACTTGCAGGCAAAACAATATTCATATAAAAATAAAATTTTAAAAATTAGGGGCTCAGTTGGTAGAGATTTGCCACTAAGCCTGACAACCTGAATTTGATGCCTGAAACCCACAAGGTAAGAGAATAAGGGTCTCTATTACAGTTGGTAGATGCTTGCCTAACATGCACAAAGCCTTGGGTTCAATCCTTAGTGTCATTTTAAAACAGATGTTATGGTATACACCTATAATATGGCATATACCAGCACTCAGGAGGAGGTGGTAGGAAGATAGGAAGTTCAGGATTATCTAGCAAGTCTTGAGACCAGCCTGGGCTACATGAAACTGTGCAAACAAACAAACAAACAAACAAATAAATAAAGAGCTCACTTAGCAGAGTGTTTGTGTTGCATACACAAAGCCCTGGGTTGTCAGTGCTGCATAAAACTTGTTATGGAAGTGCATGCCTGTAATTCCAGTACTTGAAGATTGAGGCAAGACGATCTCTGTGAGTTCAAGGCCAGCCTGGTCTACATACATCGTGAATTCCAAGCAGTCAGGGATATACAATTTTCCTGTCTCAGAAAAAAATAGGGAGGGGGTTGTATGTGACTCAGTTGGTGGTGGGCTTGCTTCAACTGGAAACAGTAATCCTAACACCAGGGAGTGGATACAGGAGGATCAGCAGCTAAAGGTTATTCTCAACCACATCATAAGTTTGAGGACAGCCTGAACTAAAACCATGACTCAAACAAACAGCTGTGGTGCTCTGTTTGTAATTCTAGTACTCAGGAGTCAGAGGCAAGAGGATTGCAGTAAATTCAAGGCCAGCCTGGGCTATGTAGATAGTTTCAGCTAAGATTACACACCTGTAATCCAAATAAATGGGAGGTAGAAGTATGAGGATCAGGAGTGAAGAGTTATCCCGCACTACACAGTGAGTTTGAAGCCATCCTCAGTTATATGAGATCCTGTTTCAGCCCCACTTAAAACCAACAATAAAAGATGCCAAGATGCCAGTGATGGTGATACACTCCTATAATTTTAGCACTTTGAAGGCTGTGGACAAACCAAAAGTTCAAGGAATGTCAGTCGTCCACAAGCCAGCTGTGATTGTCTTTTGCAAGTAGCACAGATAATTGATGAAGATGGTGGCAATTTACCTTGGAGAATAGTCCTGCACAATGTTGGCATATATAGGGCTGGAGAAGAAGACTCAATGGTTAAGAGAACCTACTGCTCCTCCAGAGGACCCCAGTTCAGTTCCCAGCACACACCTGCCTGTAGCTCCAGTGTCAAGGGATCTGATACCCTCTTCTGGCCTCCTTGGGCATAAGGCCTGCATGTGGTGTGGTGCACAAATATACAGGCAGGCAAAACACACACACAAAAGAAAAACATTGAAAAAACATGAGCGTATATACTTGAATGTTTAGATATATCTGTAATGTATCCTCTTCATATATGTAATACTTATAATGACATTCAATATTAATAAGCTTCATACCTATTTTTTTTCAGTGTTGGATTATACCCAGGGCCTATATATCTGGCTAGGCCAGTGCTCTATCTGAGTTCTATCCTTAGCTCAGGATAGAAAAAAAAAATTTTACAGCTAGCTATTCATATTGTGAAATTATTCATTACTCCAAAGTCAAAAAGATATTTCTCTGCTATAGACCTCATTTTAAAATGAATTGTTTCTCTCTGTGTGTATGTATGTATGTACATGTTCCTGTGTAGATGGGTGTTCATGTGAGTGGGTGCACTCACAGGTGTTCACATGCATGTGGAAAACAGGACCATGTCATACACCCACGGATGTGGATGTGAGTATATAAACGCAGATTAATCAGTTTCTCTCCTTTTAACATTCTAAACATATCCTCGGTATACTGCAATAGACCCATTGTGGTAGAAGTTAAGTCTTTTTTGTTGTTGTTGTTGTTTTTTTTTTGTTTTGTTTTTTGAGACAGGGTTTCTCTGTGTAACAGCTCTGGCTGTCCTGGACTCACTTTGTAGACCAGGCTGGCTTCGAACTCACAGTGATCCGCCTGCCTCTGCCTCCCAAGTGCTGGGATTAAAGGCGAGTGCCACCAGGCCTGGCAAAAGTTAAGTGTTATAGTGAAATTAGTAGGCAGTTCAGATTAGCATCTGGCAGCACAAAGAAGGAGCTTGGTATCCCTTTGGTTTACTGATATGGACAAAAAGCCAGTTGTGGCTGGTCAATATGCCTTGTTGAAGGGGTGGGGCTAAGAACCTGTGCAAGCCACGCAAATGACATCAGTTGTTGTGAGAAGCAACGGGACTGTTGAACATCTCGAGAAATCTCATGGATCCTTGAGACTGCCAACTACCATGAGATAATGCAATATATGAGAATTCCACAAAGTCTCTTTCTTTCTCTAGCCCTCACTCACTGAAAAATCACACTGAATAGGTGCACAGCAAGGTACACCATTAACAGAAGTTAGACTGATAGAGCCTAAAGCAAAGGCATGGCATAAACTTACTGAGAGAGGGTTCTTTAAAGGCATCTGTCTTGGGGCTCCAGAGTGCTGGAAAGGTGCTCCAAGTAAGTGAAGTTTGGAAGCTGCTTAGAGAGGCCTTCGGCTGTGAGGTTTGGCCGGGCCAAGAAGACTGTTAGAGGCGAGTTTCAGCTGATGAACAAAGCAAGCCTCCGTTTGGCGGCTGGAATAGACTGACTATAAACTGGCCACAATTTGGTGGTGGAAATAAATTGGCATTTCGAACTTGCAAAGTAAGGCTCAACGAACACTAAACTTTGAAAGGGACTGCCTTCCGGGACTGCCATAAACCAAGCTATTCTGAATGGACCTAAGCTAAGAATATTAATATCCCTTTAAGAAAGTTAAAATAGTGTTAGTTAAGTGTTTTTAGATAGGTATTAGAGTGTTCAAATTTATTTTATTTTATTTTTGGAGACAGGGTTTCTCTGTGAAGCTTACGGCTATCTGTAACTCCAGTTCCAAGGGATCACATCCTCATACATACATGCATGCAAAATACCAATGCACATAAGAAAGCAATAAACTATTTTTCTAAAAGGTGTGTGTTAGGGCTGAGCCACATCACAAGTACTTTTTTTTTTTTTTACATTAAACAGCTCTAGGTTCAAAGATTGAGCCATTCCACAATTAGAAACAGGGCTTTAAGAGCACACAGTCTCGGGGCTCACAATGTGATCAAATATGTGATGGTCCTGCAACAAAGACAACATATCAAAACTTTGTCTAAAAAAAAACTTGGCTGGGCATGGTGGTGTTGGACCCAGCAGATCCACTGAGGTCCTGAAGCCCAGACACCCCCAGAGACTGAGGTTCGTTGCAAAAAGCAAGAGTCTTTTTTTACTGAGTCTGCGGGTTGGAGTGAACCCCAAACAACAGTTACAGGCAACTTGTTTTTTTTTTTTTTTGTTATTGCATCGACAATTTACTAGCTCTTCCAATGTTTCTGAGACACAGGGATATACAAATAGGACACAACGTGGACATAGAACAAGATGCACAAATATCTTGATTGAATGGATCTACTGGTGCAGTTTTTAGGCTAATAAGATGTTAGTCTTCATCCAAGCGATGTTGTAACTCACAAGAGTAACCATTTCATGAATTAAAGGTCATGTTTAGATTAATTCTCTTCACTCTTAAAATTGGAGAGGAATAACCCCATGTGTATACCCATTACACTATCTCATACTGATTATTTGTTATGGCACGAGATAGGCAATAGGCGAGAGAGATTCCAATTAGCTGAAAGCAAGCAACTTAAAGAAATTCCAGCAACGACTCCCATTTCTGACTCAATAATTGCCATTACCTTTATGAAACAACCCTCTTCATTGACTTTATCTGCATTCCTCTGTGGAGAACAACCCTTCAGTTTACAGCAGCTCTTTGGAAATCCTGTTTCTAAGTAATAATTAGTACCTTTCCAATCTCTATAGTTGGTGACGCCACAACAATGTAACGTACTTTGTATCTTGTCTACAGCTTCACTTCTATAGTCTCTTGTAGAGTTGTACTCCTTCAAAGCAGTTTCATAGTTGTTTTTAAAGCTATTCTTAATCTCATGTCTGAAAACAAATCCTACAATAGCGGCAACTAGTTCGACCAAAAAAATGAGTGTCAAAAACATCGAATACAGTTTTAACATCCATGCTGAGGCTCGACAGGCAGCAAAACAACCAAATGTGCCCAAGAGAATAATTACAGTGCCTGTGCCAATGAGCACAAAAGGCACATTGGTGGCCTTCTCATTTAAAAGGGAAAAATAATTTTCCAGGCTCACCTTGCCCCAAATGCCAACAGCAAGAAGGATAACACCAGTGATCCAAAAGATAAAAGTGTAGATCAAGAGAAGGCTTTTGAAACAAGTGATAACTGGTTTAGTCTGCAGCCTCCGAGATGGGGACGCCATGACTACCCCAGACCCTGCACCTCCTCACCTACAGGCAACTTTTAAGCACAAAAACCACAAACAGGTGTGGACACAGGGGAAACAATACAGTTGGTTAGGTAAACTTAACCTTTACAATGATTAGCCCATTAGGGTGGGACCATTATACTTTGTGGTTATCTATTTCCTGGAACATAGTGCTGGATGGAATGTCCTGGGGTCAAGAGGTCATTCTTGGTTTCACCTTTTTTATGGTCAGCTAAGTTCCTAGAACCCAGCTGGCCTGGCTCCACTGCCTGCCAAGGGGGTCTCTAAAATTTTCATTCCTCTCAGGCTCAGAGGTTAAGACCACTGGAGTGCCCTCTTCTGGCCTATAGGCATACATGGCTAGGTTCTGTCTAGAACACTATATACATAATTTTAAAATCTTTAAAAAAATATGGTGGACAGCAATGGAGGAAGACTTCCAAATGTAACCTCTGGCAGCTACTTTCTCATGCATCAATGTGAGCACACCCATGCAAATACCAGGAAGAGGTGGGGAAGTGGCACACAGCAGGAGTCAAAAGAAAAGTGAGACAAGGTGGATCAGATCTTAACACCTAACAATCTAACAAACTGGTCATTTCAAGTTCCTAAAAGGAGGCAGTTGTAATTGTTTAGAACAAGCATGGATTCCTACTACTTGGGGGTCAGCCATGCTCACAAGTGTTGAAAAGCTGCTTGTCTCATTTCAGCCAGTTTTCTTCCTTGTTGTCTTCATTATCCCAGGCTGGCTTCAAACTTGCTTACATTGTAGCTGAAGATTGCCTTGCACTTCTGATCCTCTTGCCTCTACCTCAGATTGCAGGGATTACAGGCAGGCATGTGCCACCATGCCAGTTTTTATTATTCATTCATGTATTTATTTATTTAGCTTTTTTCGAGACAGTATTTCTCTGTGTATCTCTGGCTGTCCTGGACTCACTCTGTAGACCAGGCTAGCCTTGAACTAACAGAGATCCAACTGCCTCTGGCTCCCAAGTGCTTGAGACAGGGTTTCTGTAGGGTAGCCAGAATTTCCCCAACTTGAAACAATTTTGCTACTCCTTACCGCAGCAACAACAACAACACTAAATGTTGAGATTAAGGCATACACCATGTGAGTCTCAACTCCATATATATATATATATATCCCTAAGATTTTTGAGTGTGTGCTAATGTTTATGTGTGTACTTGAGTGCTAATGTTTATGTGTGTACTTGAGTGTGGTTTTCAGAGAGGATGTCAGATCCCTTGGAGTTACAGGAGGTTGTAAGCCACAGGAGGTTGTGTGTGGGTGCTGGGAACTGAATTCTGGTATTCTGAAAGAACAAGTACTCTTTTTTGGGGGTAGTTGGTTTTTTTTTTCAAGACAGGTCTCTCTCTGTCCTGGAACTTGCTCTGTAGATCTGGCTGGCCTAGAACTAAGAGGTCTGCCTCTGTTTCCCAAGTGCTGTAGCCACTCTGTATTTTTTTTGTTGTTGTTGTTGTTTGAGACAGGGTTTCTCTGTGTAGACCTGGCTGTCCTGGAACTCACTCTATAGACCAGGCTTGCCTTGAACTCACAGAGATCTGCCTGCCTCTGCCTCCCGAGTGCTGGGAGTGTGCCAGCATCCCATGCCCTGTATTTTGAAATAACGCAAAATATCACTACTAGAGACAAACAGTATTAAGAGTTCTTCTCCTTTATGGAACAGCAATAATTCTTATAACTCCATTGAGACAGGTTTTGTTAGGATTCCCATTTTACAGAGGGAATAGACATTTTTTCCAGAGATGTGAAGTCACTTGTTCAGCCAGTTAACCCTGGTAACTTCCATTAATTTGAAGGATCCTGAAGAAAGTGAATGGACAAAGGCAAGAAAACTCCTTCTAAGACCTGGGCAAGAGCTCCTGGTGTCTCTTGGAGCAGTGGGAGGCTTGATGAAGGCATTTGGCAATGCTACTAAATCCACACTGTCCACTGGCCTGAGGGTAATGACTGCCAGAGCTTCAGAAAATGCTCAGTGGATTGACTCACTGTCAGCATCAGACATGGTAGCCTTCTAGAGGAGCCATCAAGCTCAGCCAGCTCACTGCTACCAGAGGACCCTTTATTAAGTATCCATTCTGTCTCCCCAGCTCTTATTTCTGAGTATTTTGGGGGAGGTAAAAAATTATATTACTGTTGGGAATAAGGCTTTAACTGAGCTGGTATAGTGTTTGCCTAACCCCCACAAAGTCTGAGGTTTGCTCAACACTGGGTGCTGTGCACACCTGTGGTCATCAGTCATATAGTGAGCATGATGCAACACACGAAACCTTGTCTCAAAAAATATGTCATTATGCACACACCTTTAATCCCAGCACTCAGGAGGCAGGCAGACCTCTGTGAGTTCAAAGCCAGCCTGATCTATAGTAAGCCTGTCTCAAGAAACAAATGTCAATATTTTAAATTTTGTATATGTATTTCTTTTTTATTATCATTATATTTTGAGACAGGGTTTCACTATGTAATCCTTGGCTGTCCTGAAATTCACTATGTAGACCATGCTGGCTTTGAAGTCATTCAAATCTACCTGCCTCTGCCTCCTGAGTGTTGAGATTAAAGGTGTGTGGCCACCATGCTTAGATTTTTTAAAAATTATTTTAAATTATGTGTAAGTACACATGTGTGTCTGCATGTGAGTATGTGGACATGTCTTCCTTCGGGTACCCACAGAGTCCAGTGGCATCAGGTTCTCCAGGAGCTTGAGTTAGCAGCGGTGAGATACCTGATGTGGGTGCTGGGAACCAATCTTGAGTCTATGGAAGGGCACAAAATGCTTTTAATCATTGAGCCATATCTCCAGCCCCTATTTTTCTTATTTAAATTTAATTTTTAAAGTTATTTTATGTGGAAATATTTGTAGGTGTGTCTGTGTACAATCTGTGGAGTGCTCTCAGAGGCCAGAAGAGGATGTCAGATTCTCTATGACTACAGTAACAAATGGTTGTTGATGGGGTGGTGGTAAGCATTCTAAATGTTGATTGGTCCTGTTTGCTATATGTTACTTACTTTGTCTCTGATTGGTTAAATAAATGCTGAGGCCTGGAGATTGGGCAAAGACAGAGTAGGCAGGACTAAGGTTCTTGGGCTTTTTAGAAAGATACATAGCATCTTGGGAAGAAGGCTAAGAAGAAGCCAGGAGCAAACAAGGAGGATGACACACCACAGGGTAGATTAAAGAAAATCCTTCCATGTGGCCTGGAACATCAGCATAGTTTGGAGAATAATAGTCCAAAGGACTGTATGTATATTTGGGGTTATATTTGGGTAATAGACTTGTGAGCTAGCTTAGATGGGCTAGGATTGCACAATTCAGGCCTAGGCTTATTTAGATCCACCCAGTGTCTGTGTGTATTCATTTATAATGGTGGGTTAAGAATTAACACCACCGAACCAATTAAAGATAATATAAATACTGGGTAAATAATTTAATTAGTTATATTTTTTTCTACAGGTTGTCATCTGCCATATGAGTTCTGGGAACTGAACTCAGGTCCTTTAAGAGAGAGCTGGTTCTCTTAACTGCTTGACCAGTGCTCTTACCTATATGTTCTAGCCCTCTAGTTCCTTTCTAAAAGTAGACTGGGCGCTGGTGAGGAGGCTTAGCAAGTAAAGGCACTTGCACTGAAGCCTAATGACCTAATGAGTTTCATCTAAGAAGAAGAGAACAGACTCTTCCTGCAAGTTGTCCTCTGATGTTCCCAAAAAAATGTAGAAAAAACATTTTTTTCGTTTTTTCGAGACAGGGTTTCTCTGTGTATTAGCTTTGGCTGTCCTGGACTCACTTTGTAGACCAGGCTGGCCTCAAACTCACAGAGATCCTCCTGCCTCTGCCTCCCGAGTGCTGGGATTAAAGGCGTGCGCCACCACCGCCCAGCTGAAAAAAAAATTTTAAGTAGATTGGGACTGGATAGCCCAATTAGTAATATGTTTTCCTTGAAACACAAGGACCAGCCGGGCGGTGGTGGCGCACGCCTTTAAAATCAGCACTTGGGAGGCAGAGGCAGGCGGATCTTTGCGAGTTCAAGGCCAGCCTGGTTTACAAAGCGATTCCAGGACAGCCAGAGCTGTTAAACAGAGAAACCCTGTCTCGAAAAACCAAAAAAAAAAAAAAAAAAAAAGAAACACAAGGACCTAAATTTAATTCCAGAATCCACATAAAATAGCTGGGCATAGAGCCAGCAAGGTAGCTCAGATGGGTAAAAGCTGTTTGCTGTCAAATCTGATAACCTGAGTTTATTTCTGGTGATCCACACACTGGGGGAGAGAACTGATTCCTATATATTCTTCTCTGAGTGTACCACTTCTCATACCACTCCACTTGAGTGCTGTGGCACACTTGAACCTCCACAAAATAATAAATGTGATTAAAAAAAAAAAGCTAGAGCCATATATGCTGGTGCACGTCTTTATCTCGGCACTTAGGAAGTAGTCAGTTGGATCTCTCTGAGACCCAGGACAGCTAGGGCTACATAGAGAAACCCTGTGTCAACAAATCAAAAGGTGGAGGGCAATAAAAGAAGACACCTGACATTGACCTCTGGCCTCCACATTCATGCATACACATGAGAAACCCTCACTGCAGGTGGGATCCTAGAACAAGGGACAGCATGTAAAATCTAAGGAAGTCTGATGAAATATAAACATTAGTTCATGATAGCATTGTTTTAATTAGTTCCATCACACAAATGTGAGATGCTCATAGTAGATGAGTGTACTGAGTTTGAGAACTTCCCACATTCTCCTTGCAATTGTTCTGTACATCTGAAAGTGTTGTAAAACGAAGAGGCAGGAACTGGAGAGATGCTCAGTGGTTAAGAGCACTGGCTGGTGCACCTCTCCCAGAGGATCCAGTTTCTTTCCCAGCACCTACATGGACACCACAGTCATCTGTGACTCCAGTTCCAGGGTATCTGTAGCCCTCTTCTGGCCTTTGTGGGCAACAGGCACACATGTAGTGCATAGATATGCTTGCAGGCAAAAGACTCCTAAGGTAATAATGTAAAAAAACAGTGGGCATGGTAGAGCACACCTTTTTTTTTTTTTTTTTTACATTTATTTATTACGTCAAGTTACGTTTCCATTACTGCCCCTTCCTGTAGCACTTGGAAGGCAGAGGCAGGTGGATCTCTGTGAGTCTTAGTGAGATCTAGGCTAACCAATTACTTAGTCAAACACTGTCTTTAAAAAAGAAAGCCAGCCAGGCAGGCAGGCAGGCAGGCAGGCAGGCAGGCAGTGGAGAACGCCTTTAATCCCAGCACTCGGGAGACAGAGCAGGTGGATCTTTGAGTTTGAGGCCAACCTGGTCTACAAAGTGAGTCCAGGACAGTCAGGACTACACAGAGAAACTCTGTCTCGAAAAACCAAAAAGAAAAGAAAGAAAGCCAGCCAGGCAGGCAGGCAGTGGAGAACGCCTTTAATCCTAGCACTCGGGAGACAGAGGCAGGTAGATCTCTGAGTTTGAGGACAGACTGGTCTACAGAGTGAGTTCCAGGACAATCAGGGCTACACAGAGAAACCCTGTTTCAAAAGACAAAAATAAAATAAAATAATAAAATATTCAAAGGAAGTTTAAAACCTTTACTTATTTATTATTATTGCACGTGCATGGGCTCCATGGTGTCTGTTCAGAAGTCAGAAAACACACCAGAATTGCTCCTGTCCATTCACCATGTAGGCTCTAGGCAGTCAAGGGCTTGGTGGCAAGCCCCTTACTCACTGAGCCATCTCACCAATCCTGTCTGCTTTCTTTTGACAGAGTTGCTAGACACCAAACCTTGTTATTTAAGTGCTAAGTTGCTAAGAACTTGACTCTTTCCCTCGTGTGTGGTATAAGGGTGAAACTGAATGAGGGCTGACATGTATTAGGCCAGCAGTCTAACACTGCCAGCACTCCAGCTTAAAAAACTTCAATCCCTTTCCCAAAGGCATCATTCTTCCCTGGTTTTCATTAAGCCATACAGTGTCTTTGAACCTTAACTTCCCCATCTTTTTTTTTTTTTCATTTTTGTAGTACTGGGACTTGAACTGAGAACCTAATGAATGCTAGGCAAATACTCTACCAATGAGCCAAATCTAAAATTTACCTATTTTGAAATAGTAAAATTACAACTGGACAGTTGGCTCAGTGGTTAAGGGCACTCGTTCTTGCAAATGACCCCAGTTCAATTCCCAGTACCCACGTGGAGGTTCACCACCTCCTTGGCAGACGTGCATGTGGTGCAGGTGTAGACAAAACACTCATATACATAAAATAACAAAAGTAAATAAAGCAAAAAATAGTGAAAAAATGTTTGGTCATGGAGAGGGGAACCATAATAGGTAAGCACTCTACTAAATCTACATCATTACTCCATTTCTGATTTTTTGTTTTTGAGACAGAATCTCATATAGCCCAGGTTGGCCTTGAGCTCAGCTATCTAGCCAAGACCGACCTTAAACTTTTTGTTTTGTTTTTGAGACAGGGTCTCACTATTTAGGCCTGGCTGGCCCACACCCTGCTCTGCAGATCAGGCTGGCCTCAAACTCACAGAGATCTATCTACTCAACCTCTGCCGTCCAAGTGCTGGGATTAAAGGTTTCACCAGTAAACCTGGCTTGACCTTGAATCTATTCTCTTACCTCCACTGCCCAGTGCTGGGATTAAAGGGTGTCCTACCGCCGGGCAGTGGTGGCGCACGCCTTTAATCCCAGCACTTGGGAGGCAGAGGCAGGCGGATCACTGTGAGTTTGAGGCCAGCCTGGTCTACAAAGTGAGTCCAGGACAGCCAAGGATACACAGAGAAACCCTGTCTCAAAAAACCAAAAAAAAAAAAAAAAAGGGTGTCCTACCATGCCTACTTTATGTGGTGCTCGGTGTTTGACCCAGTGTTCCTGCACGCTGCAAAAGGACGCTACCAACTGAGGGAAATCCCTACCCATGCCTTGTTTCTAATCTTTTAAACTGCAGCCAGTTTACTGTTGCTGTGTACCAAGTTCTGTGCTAAGCAACCTTTATTTACATGCTATATCCCATGTGTCACAGGCACCTTTAGGATCCTAATTTCCCTTGTTTTCCCACCAGAAACGGACTCTATCTAAGCCATAGGACTGGCAAACAGTGGAGGACTCTGGTGTAAAAGCTCTCAGCTTGTGTTCTTCATTGATTCAGACTTCCCCTCCTTTCTGTAACCTGAGATAGATTCTGCCCACCTCAAAACCATATTCTAAAGATGTGCTTTGCACACAAACCACATGTAGGTCAGCATTCTCTTTCACCACAGGTCTCAAAATCTGCTTCTTGAGTTTCTAATCAGAAAGGCATTTCCAGAAAGGGTAGCAATCATTTTAAAAATACTACATTTTATTTATTTATGTGTGTGCAGACATGCACGCCATAGGATATGGAGGCCAGAGGACAACTTTTTGGGATTGATTCTCTTTCCTCTACATGGGTCATGAAATTGAAGTTAAGTGCTCAGTGGAAAGAGCTTGTGTCCACGGAGCCATCTCAGTTCCTTCCCTTTTCTGAAATAGGGTCTCACCGTATAGCTCTTACTGTGTTAGAACTTATTCTGTAGGCGGCGGTGGCGCACACCTTTAATGGGAGGCAGAGGCAGGCGGATCTCTGTGAGGCCAGCCTGGTCTACAAAGTGAGTCCAGGACAGCCAGGCCGTTACACAGAGAAACCCTATCACAAAAAACAAAACAAAACAAACAAAAAAACTTACTCTGTAGATTAGGCTGGCCTCAAACTCATGGAGATCCACCTGCCTCTGCCTTCCTAGTGTTGGAATTAAAGGCGTGCACCATCACGCCTGGCTGTGGGCACACATTTCCCCAGCACTCAGGAAGCAGAGGAACACAGATCTCTTGAGGCCAGCCTGGTCTACATAGAGTTCTAAAACAGTCACAACTATATAGTGAAACACTGTCTTAAAAAAAAATCATACATAGCTAGGCGTGATAGCCTTTAATCCCAGCACTCGGGAGGCAGAGGCAGGTGGATCTATGCGAGTTCAAGGCCAGCCTGGTCTACAAAGCAAGTCCAGGACAGCCAGGGATACACAGAGAAACCCTGTCTCAAAAAACCAACAACAACAACAAAAACTCCATCTCCATCGAAACACAAGTAGTTCGTGTCTGTAATTACAGCACACGGGAAGCAGATGACACGATGGCAAGGTCAGGACCAGCTATTTAGCTCCCCAGCTTTGAAAACAGTTAACAGGTAGGTGTGCTTGTTATCCTAGAACTTGAGCGGTAGAAGCAGGAAGACCAGGAGTTCACGATCATACTTGACTACACATCAAGCTGAAGGCTACTCTAGGCTACATGAGACTGTCTAAACAAACAAACAAACTAGGGAGGTACACTAGAGATGTGCCAGTGAGGACAGAGCACTTGCTCCGCAAATATGAATTTGGATTCTGTAAGGAGCCTGTAAGCAGCCATAAAGAATGGCTGCAGGAAGTTTAGTAAGTAATTTAAGTATTGGATTAAGTAATTTAAGTATTGCATTATAAGTAATAGCTTCTCGTTTAGCTGCAATAAGCTGTCAGCCACAGCCCAGCTGAGGCCCAGCTGAAGGAGCTAGATAAGAAGATACTGAGTGCCGCCCTATGCGTAAGGAGCCCGCAAGAAGCTGTCAGCCACAGCCCAGCTGAGGCCCAGCTGAAGGAGCCAGATAAGAAGCTAGTAAGTGCCGCCATATGCGGGTGACATAGAGATATGTTAATTAAAGCTGAGATGAAAGTATAAGAAACCAAAGGAGACAAGCAGTAAGCGGCGATCAGTCTTGTCACTGACGTCCAGCCTCTGTCTCTATCTTAGGTCTATGCCCCTTCCTCAGACCTTGTGCTGAGACCTCTCTCTCTATCCCTTGCCCATTCACTCAGGCTTTGAACTGAGACTAGAACTGGGGCTTTGCCCTGAACATCGACGCAGGGGAACAGGAGAGCCACGGTCTTCGGACAGGTCGTATGATGTGTGATGTGGGAATATTAATATAAGTATAGGATGTGGTGGTTATATATTGTAATATTAGTTATTCTAGCTTTAATGACCATTAAGTGTTTCTGTTTGATTGATGCAGCTTATCCTGATCCTGTAGAAGTAGAGACTATTTAGTATAATAAATATTATAAAGACCAGCATTGCCTAAGTGTATTCCATTTGACCCTATTGGGTGGCGAGTGCCGTCACCTGGTCACACGATTCCCTTCCATAGAGAAGGAGGTGTCGGGATTTGGATGACCAAACCGCGCTCTCGACAGCTGGTGTAGTCGGCAGGATAATAGGAAAAAATATAATAATAAAATAATAATAGGGTGTAGCCGGAAGGCCTGTGACAACCAAAGGGGGTTGTGTAACGCTCCACGAAGCCAACTCAGGGAAACTTGAGGAAGAGTGGGTTATTGGAGACGGGACCAACCCTGCCTGAAATATTGCCCCAACCCGGGTACACAGTAAGGCTAACTGGACGCCTTGAAGCCAACTCAGGGAAACTTGAGGAAGAGCTGGTTATTGGCGCATGGTACTTTGAAGTCACACGCCCGAAGCTACTTTTATGTTAAAATTTATTGCAAAAAGATTAGAAAGAAGAGCTGACCTAAAATTTGAAGAATTAATTAAGGCACAAAATTTGTCTAATATTAGCTGGTATTTTAAAAAGAAAGAAGTAAAATTTTTATATTGGCTAGCAAATAAACTGTGGAGATGAATTCTTTAATTAAAAGAATGAAAAAATTACAGATATCTCCAGTAACAGGGAACCCAGTACAGTCTGAGGAAGAACAGAAATGGAATGATACTGCCCAAGCAGTAAAAGGAAAAGTGGGCATGAAACCCACTAAGATACAGGGTGACCTCAAGGATCCAGAGGTAGTCAGACCCTTAATAGAAGGGGCCCATAAAAAAGAAGTGCCGGCAATACTTATGAAAACTGTGCAAGACATTGATAAGGATAGGCTGATGGGAAAAAGATTAGCGCTAAATGTATTGAAGCGGGAAAAGAGCCTGATCAACTCTGAAACTCCCACTTCTTACTCTTTCCCGGTGGTGACTACTACTAAAAAGACCCCGTCCAAATCAGGCATAAGTAGATTAGCTCCTACTTTTTCTAATACGCCCCAAACCCCGGGATTGGAAGTGACGGAGGTCAGACCATACAGCCCACAAGAGCTAAGTGACTTAAGACGGGAATATGCACAAAATGGCGCCAAAGATGCACAGTATATGGTTAGATTGTGGAAAAAAGGGGCAGACACAATCATGCTTTTGAGCCAAGAAATGGCAAAAATTAAAGGAATAATTGAAAACCCGTCTATATATGATGCGTTAGAACATGTCCTTGAGACAGCTAAGGGAGATACTCATCCTCTCTTAGACTGGATAACTGCAGCCTGGAGATATGCTTTTCCATCACTAGATTTAACACAGTTTGAGACAGCAGGGAAATGGTTAACTTATGGAGATGCAATTAGTGTACTTAGAAAGCTAGGAATTTTATGGTTCATTTACAACCAGGCTACTACACCTCAAGCCTCGCCAATGACACCGGCATTCAGGAAAATTATTATAAAGGGAGCTCCACCCAATTTGAGAATACAAATTACAAGTGGATTACAGAGATGTCAAACGATAGCAGATGGCATTTCCTATTTTAAACAATATAGAGAATTGGAACAGGATAGAGTGGTGTCATTCCAAACAAAAATTAAGAAACCCAGAAAGGATAGAAACAGGCCATATGTTAATATTAAAGTAAAACCTTTTGGAAATACTAGAACAATGAATATAAGATCCCCACCAAGGAACCCAGGATTTTTGGACAGGTTCTGGGGAAGGAAGAATGTACCTTTTTCTAGACAACCACCCCAGGATAGAAATAATAATATATAACCACCACATCCTATACTTATATTAATATTCCCACATCACACATCATACGACCTGTCCGAAGACCGTGGCTCTCCTGTTCCCCTGCGTCGATGTTCAGGGCAAAGCCCCAGTTCTAGTCTCAGTTCAAGGCCTGAGTGAATGGGCAAGGGATAGAGAGAGAGGTCTCAGCACAAGGTCTGAGGAAGGGGCATAGACCTTAGCCTTTTTTTTTTTTTTTTTTTTTTTTGGTTTTTCGAGACAGGGTTTCTCTGTGTAACAGCTCTGGCTGTCCTGGACTCGCTTTGTAGACCAGGCTGGCCTCGAACTCGCAAAGATCTGCCTGCCTCTGCCTCCCAAGTGCTGGGATTAAAGGCGTGCGCCACCACCGCCCAGCTGCGCCACCACCGCCCGGCGGCATAGACCTAAGATAGAGACAGAGGCTGGACGTCAGTGACAAGACTGATCGCCGCTTACTGCTTGTCTCCTTTGGTTTCTTATACTTTCATCTCAGCTTTAATTAACATATCTCTATGTCACCCGCATATGGCGGCACTTACTAGCTTCTTATCTGGCTCCTTCAGCTGGGCCTCAGCTGGGCTGTGGCTGACAGCTTCTTGCGGGCTCCTTACGCATAGGGCGGCACTCAGTATCTTCTTATCTAGCTCCTTCAGCTGGGCCTCAGCTGGGCTGTGGCTGACAGCTTATTGCAGCTAAACGAGAAGCTATTACTTATAATCCAATACTTAAATTACTTAATCCAATACTTAAATTACTTACTAAACTTCCTGCAGCCATTCTTTATGGCTGCTTACAGGCTCCTTCAGATTCCTAGAATTCATAGCCACAACCCAGGCTAGCTAAAACACAAATTCCTTCTTTTAAAAAATAAAGTGGGAGCCAGGCGGTGGTGGCGCACGCCTTTAATCCCAGCACTTGGGAGGCAGAGGCAGGCGGATCTTTGCGAGTTCGAGGCCAGCCTGGTCTACAAAGTGAGTCCAGGACAGCCAGAGCTGTTAAACAGAGAAACCCTGTCTCGAAAAACCAAAATAAATAAATAAATAAATAAATAAATAAATAAATAGATAGATAGATAGATAGATAAATAAATAAATAAATAAATAAAGTAGGGAGCCAGGCGTGGTGGTGCACACCTTTAATCCCAGCACTCAAGAGGCAGAGGCACGTGGATCTCTGAGTTCAAGGCCAGCCTGGTCTACAGAGTGAGTCTAGGACAGTCAGGGCTACACAGAGAAACCCTGTCTTGAAAAACAAAGTAGAACTGGAGAGATGGCTCAGTGGTTAAGAGCACTGGCTGCTCTTCCAAAGGTCCTGAGTTCAATTCCCAGCACCACATGGTGGCTTACGACCATCTATAATAAGATCTGGTGTCTTCTTCTGGCCTACAGGCATACATGCAGGCAGAACACTGCATAATAAATAAATCTTTTTTAAAAATGTAGAACCCAGGTGGTGATGACACACACCTTTAATCTCAGTGCTCAGGAGGCAGATGAATTCTTTGAGTTCAAGGTCACCCTGGTCTACAGAGCTAGTTCCAGAACAGCCAAGGGTACACAGAGAACCTGTGTTTCACTTTCACACACACACACACACACACACACACACAATGTAGAAAAACAATTGTGGGGGATATCTAACATCAACATGACTTTCAAGGTGGTGACACAGGTAAGCCCACCTATTCATGCACACACACATTTGTAGGCACACACACATACATACATACAACCTATCAAACAACTAAAAAAAAAATCTCACAGCATTTGCTTAATATGGCCAGGATCATGTCTGATCCTAGCACCACAAAACATAAACAAAACAAAAAACCCAAATGACCAAATGAAAAAATAATTAGATCTCAAACTTTCATACCTTGCTGATGGAAAAGAAAATGGTGGTGACCCCATTGGAAATCAGTTCAGCAACTCCTACAGTCTCTATCAGATCTGCATTCCCAGGAATATTGAAAATTCTTTAATGCAAAAATAACATATGAAGTAACATTGGTTACTCATAAGTCAAAGGGCAGAAACAATCCAAACATCCATCCACTGAAGAATAAACAAATGTGTTATAGACATATTACAATAGAATACTATTTGGTAATAAAAAGAAGGTACAATGTGCAGGAGTCTTGATAGCAAAATGCAAGTGAATGAAGCCAGTTACAAGACTAGATGGATTATGTAAGAATTATATCTGAAGTTGTCATTTGAGTTTAAAAAAAAAGGTTATTTGGAGACTGGGTTTCACTATGTAGTCCTGGCTGGCGTCTAACTTACTATGTTGACCAGGCTACCCTTAAACTCACCTGTCTTTCCAGTATTTGGATTAAAAATGTACCACCACACTTGGCTAATAAAATATTTTACCTATGTGTATTCTTGAGTGTATCTATGTGCACCAAATACATGTATGAGCCTGCAGAGGTTAGAAATAGGTACTGGATCCTCTGGAACTGGAGTTACAGATGGTTATGAAGTATCATGTATATGAATGCTGGGAGCTGAACCTGGGTCCTCTGAAAGAGCGACAAATGCTCTTTTTTTTGTTTTTGTTTTTGTTTTTCGAGACAGGGTTTCTCTGTGTAGCCCTGGCTGTCCTGGACTCAATTTGTAGACCAGGCTGGCCTCGAACTCGCAAAGATCCGCCTGCCTCTGCCTCCCAAGTGCTGGGATTAAAGGCGTGCGCCACCACTGCCCGGCTTCTTCTTTTTTTTTTTTTAAAGATTTATTTTATTTATTTTATGCATATGTGTGCTCTATCTGCATGTACACCTGCATTCCAGAAGAGGGCACCAGATCACATTGTGGATGGTTGTGAGCCACCATGTGGTTGCTGGGAACTGAACTCAGGACCTTTGGAAGAGCACTAGGCAGTGCTCTTAACCGCTGAGCCATCTCTCCAGCCCCTTAAAGCGGCCCCTCCCCCATATGGTCTCAAATATCTTTTGCTGGCCTGGAGCTCACTAGCTGAGGATGGCCATGAATTACTAACACCTGAGTATTGGAATTAGAAGCACTCACCGTTACTTTTTTTTGGTTTTTCAAGACAGGGTTTCTCTGTGTATCAGCTCTAGCTATCAGGGACTTGCTTTGTAGACCAGGGTGGCTCGAAGTCCACAGAGGTCCTCCTGCCTGTGCCTCTCGAGTGCTAAGATTAAAGGCGTGCACCACCATGCTCAGCAGCACATATTTTTAAATGTAAAATCTAGAATAAATAGACTGATTTGTGTATGAGTGCCTGCATGCATGTTATGCACATCATCTGCATGCCTGGCACCAGGAGAGAAGAAGGCATCAGATCCCCTAGAATGAAGACTAGTTGTGAGCCTCCACGTGGATGCTGGGAACAGAACCTGGGTCCTCTTCAAGAGTAGAAAGTGCTCTAAAGTACTAGGATATATTTCTAGCCATTGAAAGTTATTTTGTGGGTGGGCGTGATGGCGCACGCCTTTAATCCCAGCACTCGGGAGGCAGAGGCAGGCAGATCTATGTGTGTTCAAGGCCAGCCTGGTCTATAAAGAGAGTTTCAGGATAGCCAGTGTTACACAGAGAAACCCTGTCTCGAAAAACAAAACAAAATAAAATAGTTATTTGGTGCATGTGCTGATAAATTCAGATTCCCACAGAAACTAAAGGCATCAGATCTCCTCAGGAGCTGGAAATACAGGTGGTTGTGAACTGTTTGACATAGGTGCTAGGAATTAAACCAAATAGGCTTTCTGGAAGAGCAGTATGTACCTTTAGCTGCTGAGCTATCTCTCCATCCTCATATGTCCACTTGTGTAATGCTGGGGATGGAACTCAGCTTTATTCATGGAGTCGAGGACCTGCTGGCTGAGCTATATACCCCAGCTCTGACTCCTTCTTCAGCTTGCTCTGCCAGGCCGTCATTGTAATAATCCGTACAGTTGCATTTTTAGTTACAAGCAAAGGTCAAAACAATCTGTATTTGCACTGAGCTTCAGGTCACTGACTTAGAACCCACTCACCCTGTTTTATGTCTGGTTGTGAGGTAACCTTAATCCACTCCCCTCACCCCCACCCTGAGACAGGGTTTCTCTGTGTAACAGCCTGGCTGTCCTGGACTCACTCTGTAGACCAGGCTGGCCTCGAACTCACAGAGATCTGCCTGCCTCTGCCTCCTGAGTGCTGGCATTATAGGCTTGCGCTAACACCAATGGCTTCACATGTGTCTTTTATCATAGGCTCTGGAAATGGAGCTCAGGTCCTCAAGTTTTCAGAGTAAACACTTTCCTGAGCTATCTCCTCAGTCCCTTCAAATTGTTTTTTAAAGAAATACGTAACTAAATACAGTGGCACATGTCCATAATCCCAGCACTTGAGGGGCGAGGCAGGAGAGTTTGGAATTTAACATCAGCATAGCTTCTAAAATCAAACAAGGAAGGAATGCACATAGCTTAGTTGGTAGAGAGAGTATCTGTCTACAGAGCACAAACTCCTGAGTATGATACCATAGCCATGTAAAAGTTGGCATGGTGGTGTTACAGGTTTAAGGTCAGCTGGCCGACATGGAGAGCTCCAGAACAGTTAGAGCTATCTACATAGTGGGAGACCTTGTCAAACAGACAGAAAAAAGCTGTGCCAGGTCATCCATGGTTACATATTGAGTTCAAGGCCAGCCAGGGCTAAATCAAATCTTAAAAACAACCCCAAACCCTGTATTTTACAAATAAGAATAACACAGCACAGACACAGTACAATGCTCAAGGGCCAGTGGGAAGGTTCAACGGTTAAGAGCACTGGCTGCTCTTCCAGAGGACCCAGGCTCCCAGTACAGAAAGGACAGTTCACAAACATCTGTATTCCAAACTCTAGGGATCCGATGCCCTCTTCTGGTCTCCAAGAGCACTGCATGCACAAATATACACGCAGAAAAAAAGCACCCATACACACAAAATAAAAATCATATTAAAAAGTAGTACAGGGCTGGAGAGATGACTCAGAGGTTAAGAGCACTGACTACTCTTCTGGAGGTCCTGAGTTCAGTTCCCAGCAACCACATGGATGAAGTCGATGGTGGTTTAAAGGAAAAAGAAAGGCAGCTCATACTCAAGATCAAGTGGGGGGGAGGGGGAGGGAAGTTTCTGAGTTCAGTGCTGATGAGAGGTGGAAACAGAGGAGGTGGAAATCGGACATAGGAGAGGACCCCCATTTGCGATATGTCATGAGAATTCTCAAATTTTGGTTTCTTTTTTTTTTTTTTTTTTGGTTGTCCGAGACAGGGTTTCTCTGAATATCTCTGGCTGTCCTGGACTCGCTTTGTAGACCAGGCTGGCTTCGAACTCACAAAGATCTGCCTGCCTCTGCCTCCCAAGTGCTGGGATTAAAGGCGTGTGCCACCACCGCCCGGCTGGTTTCTTTAAAAAACATAGAAATATGATTTTTTTCCATTTTAATCCCAGTTGTCGGGGTATGGGGCTGTTTTGCAGCAGCTGACTTTGATTTGCCTCGTGCTCTAGCACAGGGATGGTTTAAACAGCTGCAGATAGTTTCTGGGATTGTGTGATATTTGAAACTCTGGGAACTTCTCAGAGAGTATATAAATGCTAGGGCCCCAGGAAAGGTGAGTGGTTGTGGATTGTTCAGGGGGTTGCTTGCAGTTTGTTAGTAGTTGTGCTCAAAGAAGAAATTAGATTCAAAGATCTCTCTCCTCTCTATTCTTCTCTATCTAGTGATCCAAGGGGATAAAGGGTGGGAAAAAAGAACCCACAAAGTAGCAAAGACCTGGTGCTGGGATATCAAAAATGTATGTGGGAAGACACATGGGAAAGGTTGGATATATCGGGTAGGTATTTTACTAAACCAAGTATGGTGGCTGAAGCCTATAATCCCAGCACTTAGGTCAAGGCAGGATGACGAAAGTCAGGCTGGGGTGGAGTACTTAGTGAGTCCATGTTTGAAACATGGAAAAACAAACTAAGTATAAAATGGAAGCTCAAAACTGGTTCACAAGATCAATCCCATCTTTCAAAATATTTTAAGCAGTCAAAAACCAGGAGGCCTGAGAACAGTGCTTTTCTGAATCCATGTGTACACTTCTCCTCTCACCATATGCCCTTAGATTTCTACATTTACCTTTGCAGTGTACCTTGCTCTAACTTGTTTCAGGGGTACTAGGGATCCTTTCAACCAAGGGCTTAGCATATGCTAAGCAAGCACTCTACCAGTGAGCTTATCAGTTTTCCTTGAACCTGGGCCTTGCTATGTAACTGTTGTAGCCATGGTGGCCATGAACCAATACTTCCCTGCCTTTACCTCATTAAGTGCTGGGATCACAGCCATTATCACCATGGCTAGAGTTTTTTTTTTTTTTTTTTCCCCAGTCAGGTTCTCACTGGACTCAAGAGAACCCCTCTCTTTGCCTCCCAAGTGCTGGGCTTAAAAGCATGTGCCTCCACTTAGAGCTTTAAAAAAATTGTTTTATTTATATTTTTGGTTTTTGAGACAGGGTCCTATGTGTAGCCTTGGCTGTCCTGGAACTCTCTCTGGAAACTAGGTTGGCCTCAAACTCAGAGATCTCCCTGCCTCTGCTTCCTAAACCATGTGATTAAAGGAGCACGTCATCGCCACCTGGTTAGTTTTTTTTTTTTTTTTTTTGGTTTTTCTTTTTTTTTTTTGGTTTTTCGAGACAGGGTTTCTCTGAATATCTCTGGCTGTCCTGGACTCGCTTTGTAGACCAGGCTGGCCTCGAACTCACAAAGATCCGCCTGCCTCAGCCTCCCAAGTGCTGGGATTAAAGGCGTGCGCCACCACCGCCCGGCTAGTTTTATTTTTATTATACTTTTTTTTAGGCTTTTTTTTTTTTTTTAAGATTTTATTTATTATGTATACAATGTTCTGTCTGCAGGTATACCTGCAGGCCAGAAGAGGGCACCAGATTTCATTATGGATGGTTGTGAGCCACCATGTGGTTGCTGGGAATTGAACTCAGGACCTCTGGAAGAGCAGTCAGTGCTCTTAACCTCTGAGACATCTCTCCAGCCCCCTTTTTTTTAGGCTTTTCAAGACAAGGTTTTTTTGTGGAACTCATTCTGCAGACCAGGCTGGCCTTGAACTCAGAGATCCACCTGCCTCTGCCTCCCGAGTGCTAAGTAAGCCTTTATGTGTGCCATCACACCTGGCCTTATTATACTTTTAGAACTGTATTTATATATGTAAAGATGTTTTGCCTGCAGGCAAACATGAGTACCATGTGCATGCCTGGTGCTTGAGGATATCAGAAGGCAATTGATCCTCTGGAACTGAAGTTACAGATGGCTACAAGCCCCAATGTAGATGATGGAAGTCGAACCAAGTCCTCTGCAGGACTACATTGCTGAGCCATCTCTCTTCAGCCCAAATTTTTACTACATTTTGTTTAAGTCTTTAAAAAATTATGAATGTTTTGCTTGCATGTATTTGTCTATACTTCATACAGATGATGCTCTCAGAGGCTAGAAGATGGCAATGGATCCCCTGGAACTAGAGTTATAGATGGTTGTGAGCCATGGTGGGTGCTGGCAGCTGAATCCAGCTCCCCTGAAAAAGCAGCCATTGTTTTATGTTTTGAGACAGTATCACTCACTATGTAGTCCTGGTAGCCCAGAATTATCCATGTAGATTAAGCTTGCCTGATTAAAGACATACAACACCATGCCATTCTGAAGCCAAGTGCTCTTACCTGAACCATCTCTCCAGTCCCACTCACCCAGCTTTTTTGGGGGGTGGAGGGAGATAGGATCTTATATTGTAGCTCTGGCTGCCTTGGAACTCACTCTGTAGTCCAGGTTGGCCTCAACTCAAGATCTCCACCTCCTCTACCTCCAGAGTGCTGGGATTAAAGGCGTGCAGCACCATACCCAGCCGTACATCTGGCTTTTTAAATGGTGGTTTTCTGGGGATTAAGAGATATTTTTTTCTCTCCACTTTGTGTTTATGTGTTTGTTTTGTAGTGACAATATTGTTTTGGCAAAAAACAATGTATCTATCAAAATGATGGATCTTTCTTAACATATATGCACAGAAAACCACAAACAGAACACATACCAAATAACTTTTATAGTACCTACCCCTGGGGATGGTTCAATGTCTTTCTGCATTGTTTGAATCTAATGTATTTGAAAAACCATCAACACCCATTATTAACCAACTCCCCATTCAGAAGTGACAGAGCTCCCCAGGTAGGAGTTTGGGGGGAACCCTCAATCAGGACATGGCCAGTATCATCCTCATTCCTTCCTCATTCTGGGACCCAGTCCAACCCATGCCAGACAACTCAGACAGACTGAAAGAGGAGCCAGGGGGATGGGGGTGTCTCATTGTAACACGCATTTTTATATAAATATTCGCAAGTCATGGTACAGAATAAGCCCCACTGGGGAAAAAGTCAAAGTTACGGTTTTGTTAAACTGAGCCCTGCCTTCTAGTTGGGGACCCAGCCTGGAGGTGCCTGCTGCTTTGGGAAGGCTGGGGCTACTGCTGGGAGGCTGCTAAAGAAGCTGCCCATGTTTGCCCACCCCTGAACCAACCCCCTTCTTTGGTGTGTGTTTCATGGTGACCTTCTCTGGCCACCTCTCCCTCCCTTAATTTGGGACAGGGTTCTGTGGGACAGGGCCCAGGAATCCTGGGGGCACTTGGAAATGGTGGTGGTAGGGACTTAGTCATTAAGAGGTGGAATCCGAGGCTTGAAGGCTGAGCCTTTTAGAGCTATGGGCCACACAGAATAGGAACAAGTCTGGGGGGAACCTGGGCTAACAGCCCTTCCCTCCAGCCTAGACTCTAGGTTCTTTCCCTGTTGGTCTACCTCTTGCTGGACCCCATATACCCAGAGTCAAGCCCTGGGTTCCTGCCTGTCCCTTCCAGGCGTTTCCCCTGGGGCACCCTCCCCTACAGAGAGGTCAGAGGCTAGGAACACAGCACCAGTCTGAGGATTTAATTAACCAGGAAGGGGATTATTGGGAGGGGCACCCCTGTAAAAATGTACAAAAGGTCTGGGCGATTTGTGGAAGGGGTGATAAATATGTACATGGAACCCCTTTTTCTTTAGTTCCTCCTTCCTCAGCCCTAGGAGGGCATGAGAACTTGGGTGGTAAGTGAAAGGGAGGTGGGCACTTTGGCCTCTGGCTTAGTGAGTCCTTGGGGAGGCAGGCCAAGGACCTAGAGGCCCTTAGAGGGGGCATTGGTGCACCTTAGGTCATGAACCATAACCTCTGAAATGACCCCCTCATGTGCACACACACACACACACACACACACACGAACACTCTCACGAGCATATACACACACACACACACACACACACACACACACACACGCACACTCCTGCACACGCACGTGCGTGCGCACACACACACTTACACTTCTCTCTAGAGGCTTATGACCTCTGTCTGCCCAGTGACCCCACAGTCCACGAGATACTTAATCTTGTGTGGGTCGGGTATTCTATTCTCAGGTCCATGACGTCAGAGATGGCCATGAGATTGTGACCTTTGCCTTCCAACCCTGGCTTAAAAACTTCAGCCCTAGGACTTTGTCTCAAGGTATGGGGAAAGGGGGTGGAGCTTTGCCCCTGCCCCTCACCTCTCTTCACCTGTCAGCCCGGGCTGGGCCAGGGGCCCTAGGTGGGGAACTGGGCCGGGGGGCGGGCACAAGAGGTGGTGGTGCTCCCAAAAGGGCTCCTGGTGGGGTCTTGCTGAGAAGGTGAGGGGTTCCTGGAGTCGCAGTAGGTGGTGGTGGAGGAGCCAAACGGCTGTATAGCAGGGGATGAGCAGGGTCTAGACTATAGAGGCGGGCGGCAGCCATAGCCCCTGGTCCAGTCAACTCCTCACCAGCCTCATAGAAGCGTGGTGGCCTGGCCAGGCGTGGGGGCCCTGCCAACCAGGTTGGCTCTGGGAAGCCTGCACAACGCTCTGGCAGACTAGGGCCAAGAAAGGGGGGTGGCCGGGGCCTCTCCAAAAGCAAGTGAAGGCCCTGAGGCCCAGTGGTTGCAGCAGCTGCAGCGGCGGCGGCGGCGGCAGCGGCAGCGGCGGCGGCGGCAGCAGCGGCAGCGGCCTCTTCTTTCCTCTCTTCCTTCACCCGTACAGACTCTTTGGCTGGCCGGGCTCCTTCCTCACCAGCCCTGGCCTTAGGAGCAGCAGGGGAAACTCGCAGCTGGGGCCGTGAAAAAGGGAGGTCCCTGGTGGGGGTGAGGGTGGGCAAGCACAAGGGGACAGAATGAAGGAATTCCTATGGCTGACAGCACTGGAGTGGGTAGGGTGGCAGTTGTGTAGAGGACATACCTGTCCTTCTCCTCCTTGGTGACAGAGGGCTCCCTTCGCTCCACAGGTCGCTCCTTGTCTGAGCCTGGTGTCCGGGCAGTTTCAGGGGGTCGGACCCAAGCAGGAAAGGCAAGAGGACTGCGGTGCAGGCGGCCCCATGGGTCTGGTGGGGAGGCAAAGGCTGGTGGGGCTCCTGGGCTTTCTTTCTGGGCAAAGACGGCACTGGAGTCTGAGTAGGAGGTAAAGTAGAAAGTGCCAGGGGCCAGTAGGAAGACCCTGCACAGAGACAGTCTCACAAGCCCAGCTTGAGCACATGATCCCATGTTGCAGCTCCCACCCCCCACTCTACCCAGCACTCACTGAATGTGGGGCTGCCCAGGCCTCCAAAGGCCCCATTGGAGAGAGCAGCCAAGGAGGCAAAGCTTGTGGGACGCCCAAAGGGATCTGTGAGAGGAAGAGGGGACTGGTCAGAGCACAGGGCAACCAAGTTTGAGCAGGCTCAAAGAAATGGTGGGGAAGAGGCAAGTCAGTAAGGAGGCTGGAGCCCTTAGTGGCTTAGTTTTTTTTGTTATTTGTTCTTTCAAACAGGGTCTCACTACATAGTTCTGGCTGGCCTGGAACTTACAGATATCTACCTACCTCTGCCTCTTCCAGCATTGGGATTAAAGGCATTTATAGACAGCTCTTAGTGACTTTTTTGTTTGTTTCTTCAAGACAAGGTTTCTCTGTGTAGTCCTGGCTCACTTTGTAGACCAGGCTGGCCTACAGAACTCAGAAATCTGCCTGCCTCTACCCCTCGAGTGCTGGGATTAAAGGCGTGCACCACCACGCCCAGTTGTGATTTAGTTTTAACAACCATGTATTGGGCATTTCTTGGGCCAGGCCAGACACTGCACAATGTTGTTCAGACTGTACAATCTCCTTGAGTAAAAAGGACAATTCCCACTTTCAAATAGTAGAACAGGCTCAGAGAGGTGAAATGACTTGCCAAAAGTCATCTAGCTGTGAAGTGGTACCATCAGCCTGGGGTCTCTCTGACTTTTAAAGTCAGACTCTTATCTACTTCCACTCCAGACACCTGAGACCTCTTAGTAGCTCTCAATTCTGCAGCAAACTACTAGCCTGAAGACTTCTAAAGTTAACTAGCCTACCCCTCCATGGGAAACTCATAGTCTTAATAGCCAGAAACACCTTTATCTGGGTTCAACTTTGTTTTTTTTTGGCCACCCATAAATCTCCCCAGGAAACTTTCAAGTCCCCTAGGCCAATGCCCACACTCTCCCTTGGGTCTACACAGCCTTCCTTCTCCACTCTCTTCCAGGTTAAACACTGTCCTCTATTGCTGGTTGTTTCTGAGACAGGAGTCCCACCAGAAGAGTGGGAACCATCCTACCCTTCCAATACCTATTTCACAGAAGAGGAAATCAGCTCAAAGGAGGGAGAGTAAGGTCACAAAACAAATAAAATCCCACCTACCCAACTTGAGTTGTCTCTTAGGTCTGGTTTCCATCTCTACTTCTATGTTAACAACAGGGCATAGGAAGCCGAAATTCTCTTGGCTCTTACCAATGTGGGTGCTGGGACTAAGGAAGGGTCCATGGGCCCCAGGAGCTGTTGTGAAAGGATTGGCTGCAGCATGGACGGCTCCTGGGCAGAGAGGTTGGAGAGTCTGATGAGGATGAGTGAGAGCAAGGTGGACACTGGGCTATAGGGTCTGGGAGGGCTGACCAGACTCACCAGTCGCACTGAAGAGGGAGGCTGGGTGGGAGAGCTCCTGCCCAGGGGGCAGGGCCCCATAGGGCCCGGGAAGGCAGGGCAGGAGGTCATTCCGAAAGTCAAGCTTGTGAGAGTCACCCTGCATGGGACATAGGAAGAGGGGCAGTGAGGACTGAGGTCCGGTCTAGATTTTCCCCTTTAACCCTGTTACTCTTAGGTCATCACTAGTTCTTCACTCTCTTAGCCTAGCTCCCTCCGGGTTGGCCGGCCCCAAACAGCACTCAAGTGCTAGTTCTACTACCTCTTTTAGCATGTTCTCTCACCATCCCAGTAACTAGGCAAGGAATGCAGGTGCTATGGAACTGCTTTCCCATGATGAGACAGGAGAAAAGGCTTTTTGTTGAAGGTCACTATCCAGAGTTCAGATAACCCCTGACTCTCAGGCCCACTCTCCCAAACCCTCCAGCTCCAGTACCTTCATCTTTTCCTGGTGTCTCAGGATCATGTAAGCCACACGAACGTGCATGGCACACCACTTTCCTGGTTTCTGTCGACCCAGGATGACCAAAGGGAAAGGGAAGGAAAAATGTTCACTCATCATCCATTCCAGGCCTAGCCCTGGGCCCAGCCTTGCCACACAGCAATCTCAATAGTCATCCCTACAACTGAGGGATGACCGTTTAATATTAAAGCCTAAGGAAACTGAGGCTCAGAGAGATAAACTGTTTTGCCCAAGGTCCCATGCCAGGTATATCTAAGCCCAGGTTGTGACTTAAAAGTCCTTTGCTTTCTATTGTTTTACATCTGGCTGTCTTCGTATCTTAAACTTAATTCTTCCCAAACAGGATCCCACCCACCTCAGTCAAACACCCTGAATCCAGCCCCCAGCCTCATGCAGCCTGAGATCCTCACCAAACTCACCCTCAAAGGTGGCCGGAAATGATCAGGGATCTGGGGATGGTAAAGGAGAGAGTGGAGGGGATTCAGACCTGCTCACTGACCTGAGTGTCTTATCTCTACAGTACCCTTCCCACAATTGTCCAGAGACTACAGATCCCTTAAACCATTCTTGGTACTGTCAAAATTCCTTTCCCACGTCTTCTCCTGTTCTAGGTATGGCTCCTTCTGCATCAGGTTTCTAAGCTAGAGTCTAGGGAGGTGCCCTGTTGGGACAGCTAGGTAGGGCAGGTTTCTCTACAAGAGAAGCAGCCTGTCCTCTATCAGTTCCAAACATGGAAACCCTTAGAGGAGGGGCCTTTTAAGGGAGTCAGAAAACCCTCCAGGAAACATGTCCTATATTTTTTCCACAGTGTTCTGAGAACCCTGGGGTCTGAGACATGTGGTGAGCATGGGAAGACTTTGGTCACTTTATAAAGGTCAAGTTTATCTTTTCATTGTTTTATAGACAGAGCTTCCTGGTATGATGTCATTTGGGAAAAAGAGTTCTGTGACTTAGATTTGAAAACCCCTACAAAAATCAGTCTTGCTAGAGATGTAGCCCAGTACTAGATGCATGTGTGAGGCTCTAGGTTTCACCAAACAAAGAAAACCAAAATACAAAATTACTGCCCCTTAATTACTTTGCTTTTGGGACAATGTCATTAACCTTCTATTTCTCATGCCTGGTAAGACCTGTTATACAAAAGTTCTCTCCTTAGACACCCGGGTGTGGACTGCAGGGAAAAACCAGGAACTTACCCTCCTCTAATCAATTTTGCTCTCCCCTCAACATACCTTCCAACTCCCCAGGACCTGACCTGCCCCCCCTCACCTGTGTCCCCTTCTGGGGGAGCCCGCTCAGCACTGGCCCCAGTCGTGGTGGCAGCTCAGGGTTCGTGTTCTGGGAAAGGGAGTGTAGGGATCAGACAGGAGAGCCAGTGTCAAGTTAAAGAGGGTCTAGAACTAAGCTGGGTGATGGGTCAGGAGAGGGAGCATGGCTTTGCAAAACTCTGGGTCTACAAGGGAGGGTAGAAGGCTAGCTCATTTTGGGGAATGGGAAGAAGGTATACGGTACAGGATGTCTGTAAGGATGGGAAATGGTAGTTGTCTGCATTAGGAGCTCACCTTGGGCTGGAAGGCCCCCTGCAGGGAGCCAAAGGAGACAGCTGGCGGGAGGCCCGGAGGGAGCCCGGGCACTGCGGGAGGGAAGGCCATGTAGGGCTGTGGAGAGAAGGGCACTAGTCCAAGCAGGGAGTGGAGGTGCAGTCCAGGTCTGGTCTACCCATTAGTTTTTTGGCCTCCACCCTAACACCCCCAAGGCGCTTTCCCAAGCTCAGGGCTCTTGCTTTTGGAGCTGAAGGACTGAACCCCACTGATCCATCCATTCCCATCACACATCCTCACACACACTCACATTATGTCGGAAAAGGCCTTCCATCTTTCCTGTGTATTTCTCAAACTAGGGAAGAGAAGGGAAGAGTAAGCTGCCAGCCAGGGACCCAGGGTCATCCTTCCCCTGTACGAGACACCCTCCCTTAGGCCTCTGAGCCTCATCAGCAGCCCAAGGAGGAGCTCACCATGTGGCCGTGGGGAGGCAGCAGGCCCGGGGGGTAGGGAGTGAAGTGCTGGTGGGTGTGCTGGTGGGTGTGCTGGTGCTGGTGGTTGTGCTGGTGGAACTGGAAGGCCAGGGGCCGGGCCGAGCCTCCTGCCCCCACCACCTCAGGGCCACCCTGGGCATTCAGGTATCGAGAGTTCAGGTCCTGGCCGATCAGGTCCTGCTCTGTGGGAGGGGAGGGGAAGAAGGCTTTAATATCTGGTGCCACCAAGTCAGCCTTCTTGGGCCCAGGAGACTGGCCTTCCCTTTAGCCTTAAGCCACTCCCTCCGCAGGCTCTTGGTCCCTGCCAAAGCCAAATGAGCCCATCCTTGGGGCCATGGGCCCCCACCACTCCACCCTGCCAGGACCCCAAACTCACCAGAAAGGGCGTTAGCAGCTGAGGCCCCAGGGTGCCCTGGCACCTGCAGCAGAGGTGGGGGTGGGGGCAGAGTGGGGCCAGGGGAGACCAAGGAGGGGTGGTGGGGTGGTGGTGGTGGGCGCAACCCATGAGGAGGAAAGCTGTGGGTGGACAGAGGCAGGGGCAGTGAGGGCGTCGGGGGCCGGTGGGTGAGCTGCACGGACGAGGAGGAGGCAGATGAGGAGGAGGAGGACGAAGAGGATGATGAGGGGGGAGGCTGAGCCACGGGAGGGGCCGGGGCCTTGGGGGGCGGCCGTGAAGAGCTGGGGAGAGAAGTGGGGAGATGAGTGAGGGGGTGGGAGGTGCTAGCTCTAACAGGAGGTGGGTCAGAAGCCTGGGTGATACTGTGGCCTTGATTCTCCAACACAGGAGATGGTAGAACTTGGCCCCCAGGGACTCCCTGCAGAGAACCCAGTGTCAGGATGAGATGCCTCCCACACCCAACAATCCCTTCTCCTCTTTAGATCTGGTTTTCACAAAGATGCCTCTGTCATCTCTTGCCAAATGACTTTCCTTTTTCTGATTCAACCACAGGAAAAACAGAACACTCATTTTTGATGCTTAATTACAATGAGCCGCCACAGTTGCCACCCTAAGATAGTGGAAGTATACCACATTACCCTGTCCTGTGACTCATGTAGCCTGAACTCTATTCCCATCTTGCCATGAACACCCTGGATGACCTTGAGCAAGTCACTGCCCTCTCTGAGCCTTAGTTTTCTCAATAATAACGATGATGATGATGATGACAACAACAATAAGGAACCCATAGCAGTGGTGACATTAGCTCTTAACCCTTCAATGAGTACTTACTGTAGACCAACTGCTGGCATCTGCTCTATGAGCCATTGCAAGTCTTCAACGTGTTACTGTAGCTGTGCAACCGTGTGTGCTATACCAATTCCTTCTCTACAACATAACTCACTTTTTTTTTCTGTCTCATTCTAAGCAGTAACATGTGAAATCAAAAAGCTCAGGCATTAACCATATTTTTCTAAAGCAGCTAACATTCACTATTTTAGAGTTTACCAAGGGAAGGCCTGAAATCACTCCATGTCCCACGATGAGTGTACACACTTTGGGAAACACTGTACTCACTCAGAATCAATCTTCAAAACAGTTTATAGAAAGAAGTACTATTATTATTTCATCTCATAAAAAAGAGGAAATTGAGGTTTAAAGATGTCAAGAGACTTTGTCAAAAATCACTCAGCCAGTAAGTGGCAGTCAAGAATTTCAATCTAGGCCTGAATGACAGCAGAGCACATCAGCACTGTGAACCGTCATGTCAGCATTTCCCAAAGTATGTTTCCAAGACCATTATCTGTAGCAGATGTGCCTTACTCCAAGTTCTCACCAGCATACACAGCTGTGAAAAGGCACAGACTGGACTGCCCTGTACATGAATGTATAAAGGGCACAGGGAAGCCCTGCAGTCATCTCTTTAAATTTACTTTACCCAGTGTCACTCCAACTTTTCAATCTCGGAATCCTCTCCCAAGTCACACTCTATGTCCCAGTTACAAAATGTAGCCGGTCTAGATCAGACCAGAGCCTGGTACACTCACCTGCCAGTGCTGAGGTCCAGGCTGCTGCCATAGGGAGAAGTTCGGAGGCCGAAGGGTGAGACTCGAAGCTGCAGTTGGGGCTGGGGTGGGGGTGGCAGACTGGGGGTAGCTGGTAAGGGTATAGGGGATGAGACAGGAGGCCGAGGGGCTGGTGGAGGTGGTGGTTCCTTTGGGGGGAAAGGCACTAGCAGCGGGTCGGGTCCCGGGGGCTGCTCTTGGCTCCGCTCCAGGCCAGACACTTTAGGAACCACAGACAGTTTTGCTTCACGGTTCCCATTGAAGGTGCCGTGAGGACCCGAGGCTGTGAGGCAGGACGGTGGACATGCTTAGCAGAGGTTCACGCTTACCACATCCCTCTCAAGCTTCCATCCCAGCCCTCAGGACCAACCTTTGCTGGTTGAGACAGTAAAGGAAGGATCGAGGTCATCATCAGAGACCTGGGAGAGAAAGGTAGGGAAAGGTTAGGTTATTAAGCCTCTGGAGCCCGCTATGAATTGGTGGTGGTGGCAAGTCCATTTCATCAGCCTAACTATGATCTATTGGAATGCCAGCTTTAGGGGACTCAAGAAGGAAGTAGGGCGGGCCATTGAGGCCAAAATTCTGCTATGCCAGGGATGGCAGAGGTGACAGCAGATCAAAGCAAAAATATAAGCTAATTGCTGACAGGCGACAGAAATGGCTAAGCGCTTAGAAGCATGTATTGCTGTTACAAGTTAAGAGTCCTAGTACCCATGTCAAGTAGCTCACAACTGCCTGCAATTCCAGTTTCAGGGGAAATCAATGCCCCTGGCCTCTGCAGCCATCTGTTATATACATAAACAAAAAATAATAAAATAATCTTTTTGCTTGTTTTGAGACAGAGTCTCACTATGTAGCTTTGGCTGGTCTCAAACTCAGAGATCTGCCTGCCTTTGCTTCCTGAGTGATGGGATTAAAGGTGTACCTCACCATATCTGGTTCTAATAAAATAATTAAGCAAAACAAAACAGACAAAAATAAACAAATAAATAGATAGATAAATAAATAAATAAAACAAACCAGACCGACTGCTGGTGTAAAACATTGTCTGGCCTGCAGGTCTGAATGGTTTGTAAATATTAACAAAAAACAAAATGAAACAAACAAAACCTTTAAATCGGTGATATTCTCAGAGCTGGAGAATCCTTGTTAAAACACAGACTTGAACGCTGGGCGTGGTGGCACACGCCTTTAATCCCAGCACTTGGGAGGCAGAGGCAGGCGGATCTCTGTGAGTTCAAGGCCAGCCTAGTCTACAAAGTGAGATCAGGATAGCTCTTACTGCTACACAGAGAAACCCTGTCTTGAAAAACAACAACAACAAAAAAAACCCCAAACAAACAAAAGAAAACCACAGACTTGAGGGCCTTTTGACAAAGGTCCCCATTCTCATGTGACAATAGTTAGAACTGGATAGTGATACCCCTCCCCTGCTTAGGCAGACCATAATCCTCTAGCTCACCATAATCTCTGCCTAAAAACTTTGAGAGAGAGAGAAAAAAAAAACAAAAAACAACAACAACAAAAACCACGCAGTTACTTATGGGAGTAAAGGGCAGAACGTTACCAAAAAGCACATCATTTCCCAACAATCACTAATAAGAAACTGAAACAGACCGTTCCAAGATGAGCACCTGCGCTCATTAGCCATAGTCCAGTGTCCTCACTGCTAGGCTCTAATTACACAAGAAATGCTGACAGCCATAGAAAGGGCCATTAAGTCCCAGACTCACTTTGGACTCTGTAGAGAGCTAGTGGAGTTTTCAAAGGTTCTGAGGACACTAGATCAATAAGTGATTTTTCAATTCTCTGATCACCTAGCCATGTCCATCGGAACAGGGTATACGTTTGGAGAACAGAGCAGAGGTTAAGAGCACTGGCTGCTCTTCCAGAAGATCCAGGTTCAACTCCTACCACCCACATGGAGGCTCACAACTGTCTGTAACTTCAGTCCCAGGGGATCTGATACCCTCTTCTGGCCTTCTCAGGCACTGCACACAGGTGATACACAGACATACATGCAGACAAAACACCCATACACAAACTAAAATGAAAAACAAAAACCAAACCAACCAATCAAACAAAACCCCAAATCAAATCAAACCAACCAATAAACAAAAAACCAGGACCAGCAAGATAGCTCAGCAGGTAAAAGCTCCACCTGTGAGCCTACACGATGGAAGGGCAGAACTGACTCCTGAAAGTTGTCCTCTGACATATGGACGCTGTGGCCTCACCCCTTACCCCAACACCTCCTTCTTCCCTCCCTTCCTCCTCAAAACTTAATCCTCATTCAATATAACCCATGTTCCCACTCATTGGAAGGATGTCTGTTGCCTGTGGAAGTTCTTTAAACTGCAGGCCACTTAAATATCTGCAACAGTGCCCACCCAACAAGTCCCAGCCCCACTCACCCTCTCATCCAGATCACTTTCTGCATCACACTGAGAAGGAAAGAGAGAGGTATCAGGAGATAGAAGAGGAGAGGGACCCACAGGGAAGGGAAGGGCCATTATAGGCCATTATAGGCACTTACTATATATCCAGCTTCCAGAGAGTGACGGGAGAAGGCCTGAGAAAGACCAGAGTCCAGACGTAAGAGAAGAGGATGACCAACCAGGCAACTGTAAAGCCACAACTCCCAGCGAGTCCTTCAGGGACACTTAAAATCTACTCTTGATCACTTTTTCTAGCTTCTTCTTTGGGTACTTCCCATCTCCAGTCACAACGATCTTACTATTCTCTTAACACAACAGGTTCTCACATCTTCCATTATGCTTAAAACAACTTTTCTTTATTCCTTTCCTCAGCAAACTCTGACTACTTTGGGGCCCAAGACATTCTAGGGGGCTTTCCCTAACCACAGCCTCTGCCCATCCCCCAGACAGAATGAGTGGCTTCCTCATGTCGGTTTCTGCAGCATTTTGACTAGATCTCTCCCAGATCTCAGCCTTGTACAGCTGCTCAAACTGGTCTAGGTTTGCTTGTTGACTGTTTCTTTCCCCCTAGGCTGCCACCAGCTAGAGGGAAGAACAGGGACACCCAATTTACTTGTAATTCAACTAAGTGTCTGAAGAATACACAGCACAAGCAAAAGTAAGTGAGTTTGACTGTAGTCCAGTCCTTTCCAGGCCTGGCCTGGAGAGGGGGGCTGCTGTCCAACTTGTTCTGCCTTCCTCTTCACTCCTGGAAACTGGGATTACTGTTTAGGATTGGCAGTTGCAATGCTCATGGAAACTCAATCTATATGAATGATATTCTGACTGAGGAGTTTTGAAGGAATAGGATCTGGGACAAGCTCACCTCTTTCCTTCTTCGCTTGTTGGGCCATTTTCGGGGCCTATCCCCAGGGGGCCGGCCAGGCTCACGATCTGAACTGTCCCCTGGCTCCCCAGTGGCCCCACTGGAGCCCCCCCTTTTCCGTTTCCCAGAATGCTTCAGCCGATGTTCCAGTCGCTCTGGGGGCTGAAGAGATGCATCCTTCTGTAGAAGAGGCGGTGGGACTGAAGTGGTTGGAGAAAGAAAAGCTCCCCAACTCTTTAAGGGTGACCAACCTACTCAAATGCCTCTCAGGCAGGGTAACCTAGGCAGTCCCCGAGACTACATCTACCTCCTCCCACCTAAGGGTGGGGCAGAAGCCGGGCCAGAGGAGCCGGTTGCTCTGGTTTGGGGTGTCACCACTGCCCCCTCAATCCTCTTCTCTCTAAGGGCTGTATCCTTCTTACTGCCCTTCTGACCCTCCTCCCGAAGACCCCCAAATTCCATCAGGACACACCTGCAAGGCCTCAAGGCTGGCAAAGCTCGCGATGGCAAAGCCATCGATCAAGTCTTCCTCCTCTTCTTCCTCCTCCTCTGGCTCCTCCTCGGCTTCCCCATCGTCTGCGCCCCCCTCTTCCTCCTCCTCCTCCTCCTCTCCGCGGCTGCCCGAACCGGCAGGCCGCTTCCGAGCTCGCGGTCTCGGGGGTCGGGGCCTCGGTCGGGGCCGCCGTCGTCTCAGGCCTCCAGGCCGCTCTCCAGAAGAAGCTGACGACCAGGGCCGGGCGGGCGGCGGCGGTGACGACGAGGATGAAGAGCCGCGCGGGGCGGACAACAAGGCCCGGGGCGCGTCACCGCCTGGACCTCGGCGGCGCCGCTGCTCCCGATCACGGTCTCGCCGCGAGCAGCGTCTTCGCCGCCGCTCCCCTTCAGCTGCCCAGCCCGGGCCTGGGGCCGCGGCCGTCTCCATGGTGACGGCCCTCAGCGCCGCATCCGGAGGCAGCAGGGCCCGAAGTGGCCTGTCCACAGGCCTCGGGTCGCGAACGCGGCGCTGGCGCTTGCAGAGGGACGGGAGAGCTCCGGCTTCCTCTTTAAAACGGGATCCGCTGGCCCCTGGCTTGCCCCAAGGCCAAGGCCCAGAGAGCCGGCGCCGCCCCCGGGGCGACAAGCCTGAAGACCCCCCCTGTAGGGCTGGCGGGGCCGCGACGACGAAAACTGGGCGGCCGTCCCTTTAAGGCGAGGCCTCAAATTGTCCAGCCCCCGGCCCCTTTAAGACGACTCCACCGTGTCCGGCTGGTCTAGTGCGGTGGCGGCCCCGTGCCAGGGGTCGAGGCAAGTCTCCCAGAGGAAGAGGAAGGGCCACCCCTTTAAAGGGGGCGGAAAGCGCGCCCTCCCCTTTAAAAGTGTCTTAAGTCCTCCGGCTGAAAGAGGCCACCCCTTTAAAGAGTCCAGAGGCCTTCAAGCAGCAGGCCGTTTCTTTTGAGATCGCAATTAAGTTTCTAGTCCGCCGTAAGATGCCACTTCCCCTTTAAGATAAATTTAATGAACTTCTTGCGTGGGACAGGTGGTAGGAAAACTCCACTCGCTCCAGTTCTTCCAACCGGAGTTGTTTGTCAGCTTCGGCTGGTTTCCCCTTTAAGGCTGGCGTTGTAGTCGGCCGAGTTCAGTGCCCACCCCTTTAAGGAGATTTAAAGAGGCCTACGCCTCCCGTAGCTTGAAGGTGCACGGGGGGGGCGGAGCCTGCCTTCCAAAGTCCCGGATGTGAGGCAACGGTGACGGATAGACCTTCTCTGTCCTCCGACATAAAAGACTTCCTCCTTTCCTCCGTCCCTGACTGACTTGTGTCTAGAAAGATCTCGAAAGGCCGCTGGGCAGCGAGGAACTCAACCGTACCCTCCTGTTGTCTTCTTTGGAGTCTTCGGTTTTTTCTCCACCAGAACTTCCCCGCCCCTCCTCCCTCTTCCTCCTGAGCCAACGCCTCCTTCCCCTCTCCGCCTCCTCCCACTCTCCGCCTCCTTCCCCCTCTCTCTGTGGCTCAGGCGTTTATAGGTTGGCAAGTATACGTCAATGCAAAGGGCGGAGCCAAGGTCGCGGGAGTGCGGGACGTAACCGCCCTCAAATCTTGGATTGGGTCGTCAGATTAACCCCGCCCTCCCCTGGTCTTGTGACTCGACTGGTCCGAAGTAAGTGTTTGGAGCGGTCCCTTAGGCTACCCGCCTCTTCCTACTCTTCGTTTATTGGCCATCTACTGACGGTGACAAGGCGAGGCTTTCGGAGGCGGTACCTGGAGTGGGAGGGGAGCTGGCCTCTGGGAGGCGCTCGGTTGTCCTCGGTGCGCTTCTCTGATAGGTAGAGTCTTCTGCCTTTCTGCCTGTTGGCACTTCGCGCAGACGCAGGGCTCCAGCACCTTCTGCCCATGATTGGGCGTATCGCTTTACCGTGGCATCGCAGTACACCAAAGCACGCTCTGCCAGGTTCCCCGGTGGGGCGGAGACCGTGCTGCTGTTCCTGTGGGGTTCCAGCGGTGGCCTTTCCTTCTAGTGCTCAACAATAAACACCTTGCACTCGTCTGCAGAGTTCTCTCTTCCATAAATTCCCTTCGTAGTGAGTTCCGAGGTAAATATTTGCTATTCGATTCATTTTACTAAGGGGATCTGTAAAGGAACAGCCAGGATCCTAGCTCCAGAGGGCGGGCCCTGGCCACTGTCCACAGCTTTACTTTATGCCACTCTGACCCCTGATTTTTTTGTTCCATGTGTCATTATCGTGTGGGCATGATTTGGGGGTGGGAGTGCCATGACATGCATGCTGAGACCGAAGGACAACTTTGTGGAGTCTTCAACATTTTCATGGGTGCTGGGGTCAAATTCTGGTTATTAGATTTATTAGGTGCCAAGCACCTTCTGTCAGCTGAGCTCTTGCACTGGCTCTGGCTGTTATTTTAACATGGATATTTTCTTGAGAAACCTTGTTTTCTTGTCTATAAAACATAATTTATCAAATAGGGCTTGTGTAGGTCAAGTATCTGATAGATTGTTCTAGGTGGATAATTACAACATTTGGGAGCAATTCAAGACCATATTGATCAAGCCTTTAGCTTATTCCAAAGCTTTTTAATTTCTATGATGTAAATGAGTTGTGTATTGGTGGGATTTTTCCCCTTCATAAATATCACTCCATAAAGGAATTCTCAAGAGTGTGACCTCTGGGTTGGGGGTGTAGCTCAGAGCTAATGAGTACAAGATTCTAGGTTTAGGGGCTGGAGAGATGGCTCAGAGGTTAAGAGCACTGAGTTCAATTCCCAGCAACCACATGGTGGCTCACAACCGTCTATAATGAGATCTGGAGCCCTCTTCTGGCCTGCACGTGTACATGTAGGCCAAATAATGTATGTATAATAAACAAGATTCTAGGTTTGATCCCCCAGCAATTCCAGGGGATGAGAGTAGGGTGGAGAATCTCCAATGACCACTCCATCTCCTTTTCTTCAACCCTTTTTTCTTCTCTGGCACTGTCCCCTTTTTCTACTCCTTTGGTGACCAACAGAATAACATCAGCTAGTGTAACTAATTTCAAAATTCTGGAGACACAAAGGAATCAGAAACATATTGAAAACTTTATAAGAAATATAGAGAAAAAATATAATTGATCCAGAGATTTTCCCTGTCCTTGAAGGACAAAAGGGCAAACAGTTGGAGCTCCTAGAGCTGACAGGGGTGTTCCCTATCTGTCTCCTCTTCCAGGAGCAAGGCATCTAGCTCCTTCAGTCGTTCTTGCAGTAGAGGTCCCACATCCTGGTTGGGTGCCAGGTTGGCAGTAAGGGTTCTGCTTGCTGCAGTTCGGACCCCTCGTGATGGTCGCCTGGATCGAGGAAGGCTACTGTCCCGAAATTCTACAGCCCGTCGGAGCTTCCTAGAGCTGGTAAAAATCAGAGTTCCATTGCGCTCCCGTGGTTCCTCAAAGATGGTCTCGAAGGTCCTGGGCCAGGCAGGGAGATGAGATGTTTACCAGCATCCTGCACAGTTCACACAGCCCTTGACTGCCCTCAGACCTTCCAAGTTTCTCACCTTCTGGCCGTGGGTGATTGATAATTCTTATTGGTATAAATTTCTTCCAAAGTAAACTCCTTCTTATTCAACCTGGAAGCAAAGAGCAAAGGGCACTGAGAAACCTCATGAGCAAGAAGGCCCTGAGAAGGCAACACCTGATGTGAATTTTGGTTTTTGAACCATGCAAGAGTCAGCAGTGATAGCTGAGGAAGTTCTAAGCACAAGCCAGATCCATGCCAAATTTAATCTTCCAGGCTCCTATGCTTCCTGAGAGGAGACAGGCTGTACCTACTTGGTCAAGGCAGTTCCCTGCTCTCAGCCTCTCACCTGATTGGTCGAGGCAGCCCCATTGGTGTAAGGTTTGGTTGTAGACGGACAGGTGTCCTCCGTATTCTGAATCTAGAAACCTTTCCCATGGTCTGCAAAAATGGGGCAGAGGGTGAAAGAAAAGCATGGGATCAGGCCTCAGCTGGTTCCTGTCTCTCTGCTCATTACCTTGGTCTCTGGGTCAGAAAACACTTTGTCCTTTGAGGCTCTTAACTCCTTCCCCTTGGTTGAACCCAATCTGCAGAGATGGTCAACAGTCAAGGACAAGGGAATACACAGCAATACACCCATCTTCTGTCAGTGGCTACTGAGCAAAGGAGGCCAGGCTCAGGCTGTGGCCAGGGCTTCCAGAGGGTTATTAAGAGCACTACCTGGGTTCTGCTGGTTCACAGAAGAAGGAGGTAGATGCAGTGGATGAGCAAGATGTAGTGAGAGAAGGTGAGGCTCCCACTCCTCCAAGAGGGAAGACCTCTTTCCGGAGACAGGGCCGAGGTGGTGGTGGGGTCCGGGCCATCTCCCCACAACCCACAGTATGTCTCCGGGGTCTGGCCTGGCCTGGCTGGGATGGAACAGGTGGCCAGGTACAGGTACCTGAGCCAGGCAGTCCCAAATCAGGGCAGGAGTAGCTACGGCCCAGAGATAACTTAGGGACAGGTGCTAGGGAATTGTCCTGAGTCCGCCACTGGTGGATAGGGGGACGGGGGCTGACAGATGCAATTCTCTCAGTAGCCCTGGACTGTTCAGCCTCCGAGATAGCAATCTTCAACTCCAATTTCATGGGAGATGATGTGGGAGGAGGTTGCGGTGCTTTGTTGGGTGTGAGGAAGATGTCAGCAAAGCTCTCAAGTTTTGATCGAACGGAGCGGAAGAGAGGGGCCAAGCCCCAAGGACTGAGACGGGGGCGTAACAGACTGGACGGTGGTGGGGCCAATGTGACCTCCAGAGTAGGATCTGCAGCTGAGGAAAGGAGAGGATCACAGATGGGCATTCCTCGCCCTAAGGTGACTGAAGCAGCACCTCATAAGCCTCAGTCTCTTTCCCCAAACACTAATCTGTCTCTAGAGCAGTGAACCTGCTCCTATCACCCTGTAATTGCCTAATGCCCTAAGCCCTACTGCAAAGCAAAACAAGAACCCCTCAAGCCCCTGAAACCCAAATCCCAATTTTATGCTTCCTGCTCTGCCCTGGGAGGAGGTTAAGCCCCACCCATAGTTCTGCCCCTGATATTTCAAGCTCATGGTGGCTATTCCAAACCCTTGTGTCTCATCCATCTATTCTAGTCCTTACCTGGTACTGGGCTCTCTGGAGGGTCTGCAGGCTGTGTGGACGGTTGGAATGGAGGCTCTAGTTCACTGGGTGTAGGCACTGGCTGATGAACGTTTGTCATAGGCTCAGCTCTGGGGTGAAGGGACAAAAGTGAGAGTTGGAGGTGCTTCCAAGTCCAGATTCCTCCTAGGCCAGTGCTTCCCCTGGCCTTAAAGCTTCTGAAAGTGCTATAAGGAAGGGTTAGACAAGTAAACCCTGATGCCCCCAGCTCTGATACCTGGATGATAGCTTTGATAATCCCTTCCCTACCCTCTTACCTTTGTGCTGGGACATTGAAGTTGGGCCCATCTTCAGCAAAACCCTGGATATAGAGGGGAGGTGTTTTGAAAAAGCAGGAAACCATCTTTGGCTTCTCCAACTCCCCATGTCCTAACTCATTCCCCAGATATCTGCTTGGCTGTACATAAAATATTTTTTTAATATTCTTTATTCAAGTAGTGCTACTACATAAAATATTGTTGTCATTGGGATGGTGGCACAAGCCTTTATCCCCTCTACTATAAATTGGGCTAGCCTGGTCTATACAGCAAGTTCTAGGCTACCCTAAGTCTACATATTGAAACCCTGTCTCAAGGAAAAAGATCCATTGTCTTTCCCATTATAGAAATTCACCCCCAGCCTCATGCTTGCCTTAGCTGAACCCAGACATCTTCACTGTACTTTCTTATACCTCAGCTGGTTGTCTGGGACTGGCAATGTCTTCCAGTACCACCACCAGGGTGGGTTGGGGGACCTGGTCCATCTTTTGTGAAAGGCTCTCCTCCGGGCCAGGGGCTGTCTTAGATCTCATCCTTGAGGTGGGAGAGGACTGGTAGATATGTCTCAAGGGTTCTCGGCACAAATGCAGTGGGTCCGGAGGCCTAGAGAAAGAACAGGAAGATCAGTGGGCTCAGCTGGGTTCTCAGCGTATTCCCTTCCCTGGCACACTCACCTGGCTTGCAAGGCCCACTTGACCTGTTGGGGTGGTAAAGCAGGTGACTGACTGCAGACAGACTCCTGATGATGGCTGGGATTCAGTGGGCTGGAGGTGTCCTCTTGGTATGACAGGGGGACCTAAGAGAGGAAGAGCTGTTAAAAGCAAACCCTAGCACTTGTGAGGCCAACACAAAGATTGCTTTGAGTTCCAGGTCAGCCTGGGCTAAAGGGTAAGACCTTGTCTCAGTAAGACAAAACAACAACAAAAAGCAAAGTAATGGAATGAGGCCAGCTGGAAAGGGTCTTCTGTGTCTCACAGTGTCCCTGGCCACAGAGGTGAGAGAGATTTTAGAATGCACTCGAATCCCTAAAGGAAGTGATTTGGTCTGAATTAGGGATGAGATATTAGAATCAGGAGCTACAGGTGTGAAATGTAAGTAATCTGATCTTCTCACCCAGACTCTGGAGAAATAGGAAAAGTGGGTGGCATTTTTCTCACCTCTGCCTTGTGGTGAAAGACACCACTAGCATGCTTCCCAAGGAGACAGGGAAACAGAAGAATTTCTCATACTTAGTAGAATGTGGTTCCAGCTTGACGGGTGGAAGGTGAGGGTGTGGGCGGAGACACAGGGCACAGACGCACGAGTTACCCCAGAACCGTGAAGGAGTCTTTGCATCATGGAGGCTGCTTTAAAGGCTGGCTTAAGGGATCTGGTCTGACATTAGTACTGAGCCTGGGCGGGGATGAAGGCTAGGGAAGGGGGAGGTGTCTTCCAGTTAAAGGGCTCACGCTGTTTGTAGCCATGACATCTTCCAGCACCACGGCCAGGACCCGCCGAGAGGCCTTTTCCAGGGATGAAGGGGTCCCCAAGGGCTGCAGCCTCGGTCTTTTCGGGCTCCTGGCTTCCCATAATGCTCGAGCTAGGGGCTGACGGCACAGGGTTGACTGTCTAGAAGGGCTGCAGGGTGAAAGAAGTAGAAGACAGTTGCCTGAATCTGTTGTTGGCTCTTGTGGTGAGATACAGCCGTCAGGATCTCCATCTCCCAGGCTCAAGACAGGCGGGCGGGGTGCGCTCTCACCTGGAGTCCCTAGGCAAGTCCATGGGGGAAGCGGTTGTTCCGGGGAGTCCCTGGGGGATCCTAGGCTGAGGCCTGAGGTAAGCGAGGAGTGGGGCAGTGAGGGCCAGCTCCTCCCCCGGGACTCCGCCCTTCATAGTCCGCCTGCGGCTCCCGGTAGGCCACGGGCCCTTCCTCAAAAGAGCGCCTCTGGCTGGCCGCTAGGAACGGGGTCCTCCCGCTGCAGCCGCCTTGATCGCTCGGGCCCTGCCAGCATCTGCCGCGAGACTGGGTTGAGGAGGTTACAGCTCTCCTACCGCTCGAGTCTCCTGGACCTTTGTCCCTGTGGATGCTTTCCTGAGGTTCTCTGGGATCCTGTGGGATCCCGGTCCTGGGAGGCTCTGTTTCCGCTAGACTCCTCTGTGATCCTCGGCCCACCATGCAAGAGCTCCAAAAGAATTAACTCCACGTATGAACAGCCCTCCCTCCTACCAAATCGCCTAAATTGGGTCTCTGTGGAAAGAAGCCTACAGCGCGGATTTTCCAATCAGAAGCCGCGCGATTCGCCTCCTCCCACTGTGAGCTTCGGCTTAACGAAGTTTCTCCCCGGCCGGGGAGGCCCAAGCTCATCACCGAACTCAGTCCGGATCCAGGATATAAACTGTCAAACCGATACCCCATTCACTCCAATCCCGGAAGGACCAGCCCACCGGTAACATCCCACTCCAAGCCCCCGCCCTGCTTGGATCCCCGCCCCGCGTTCTCGGGAGCCCGGGACAGTTGGCTCAAATGTCTTCTCCGCTCTCCAGCCCGGTCCCCCCAACTCCAACCCCTCCCCTGTACCGCTCACCGCAGCTTTCCAAAGGATCCGGGTTTTTCGACAGCTCCCACCTCCAGCTTCTTCAGAACCAGCCTTACGCAGCGCTGTCCAACCGTCAGAGGCCTTCTTCTCTGTGACTTGGCCACCGCCCAATTGCCGGTCCTGGTCTTCCGGGGTTAGGAGAAACTACGTGAAACCGCCTGACGGCCATGATACCTAGGGGCAAAGAAGCTCAATCGGGACAGCACCGCCATTATAATTGAGGGCAGTCAGTTTGAGCTGTAGCTGACAGAATAACGTCATTTTTCAAAGGTCCGTCCGCGGTCAACTACTCTGCCAAGTTTTTTGATATAGTCGGACAATTGTAGTGAAGCTAAAATTTTTCCACCTTCTTCCATATTTTTCTTCTTGTTCCTACGCCAAAAAACATCGATTGAGTGCTAACGACTTGAGAAAGTACCATTCTCTTAGGTTCATGTTCCTCAGGGTTGAGGCTGTGGGAGTGAGGAAAAAGGATGGGCGTAAACCCTGAAGATCCCAGGTTAATGATTAGGGATGGTGCAGCCTCTGGCTTCCTGTTCAGTTTCTGCAGAAACTGGGCAGAACCTAAGTAGGGAGAAGGCTGCATGCAATGATCTTCATTCAGTGGCATATTTTTTTTTTCCTAGGTAGTGTCAGAAAGTACAGTAGAGGCTCCATTGGAGGAGACCAATAACCAACCTAGAGGTGGTGCAGGTTCAGTGTTCTTTCTGTTCTGAACTCTTTGAAGAGAGCCTGTTCTATGCAGGATGTCAGGTAGTCTTTAGGAATAAGTGATAAGGTAGAGAAGAAGTTGACATTTACTGGCATTTTGCACTATAAATGTGCCTTCACCACGTAACCAAAGCTAACTTCCCTAGGATTACCTATTCCAAGCCAGTCCGTGTGTATATGAAACCATGGTGTCTTCCCCAAGTGCTCTTTTTAAAGAAAAAAATTACCCTTTAAAAAGAACTGGATTTAAAGATGGTTGTGAATCACTTTGTGGGTTTTGGGAACTAAACCAAGGTCCTCTGTAAGAGTAAGTGCTCTTAACCACTGAGCCATCCCTCCCAGTCTTAGCTGGATTCTTAATGTTCATCTATGTTTTAGCATTCATTTCTAGTTTGTTTACTTGTTTACTTTTGAGATATCTTATACTGTAGCCCAGGCTGTCACTGTCCTTGAACTCATGGAAATCCTCCTGCCCCAGCCTCTTCAGTTCTAGAATTACAGGCCTGAATCATCATGCCCAGCCTACATTGATTTTTGAAATTTTTACTTATTTATGCCTGCATATATGCTTGTGCACTATGTACATCATACCTGGTGCCCTCATAGGCCAAGAAAGGGTGTTGGACACTGTAGTTGGTGTTTTCTGTAACCTCATGTTTTTCTACCTGTGCCCCAGGTCCTGGAATAATGACTTTGAGACTTTATTATTATTTACAAACACCTAAGCCAAAGCTTTGACTTGTTCCTCGACTAACTATAACTTGTTTAACCCATTTATTCTATTCTATGTGTGTCACATGGCTAGTTACCACTCCTCAGCTTCACTTCCATCTTCCTCATAGTTCTGGGGAGACTCCCTCCCTCGCCTGACTCTATCCCAGAATCCTCTCATTCTTTCTAGATGTCCTATCTTCTATTGTCTGCCTTTTCCTACAGGTCATAGGCTTTTTATTGACAGGTGATGCTTCTACACAGTACACAAGAGATTATCCCTACAGGACACTGTCCCCAATAAGCCACATGATCATTTGGGTAAACAATTTATTTTTTATATTTTTATATTTATTTATATGCAGTTTTGGGCCACATATCAGATATCCAGCACATCAGATATTTATATTACGATTCATAACAATTATAAAATTACAGTTATGGGGGCTGAAAAGATGGCTCAGTGGTTAAGAGCACACTGCGCTTCCAGAGATCCTGAGTCCAGTTCCTGACAACCACATGGTAGCTCACAACCATCTATAATGTGATCTGATGCCCTCTTCTGGTCTGCAGGTGTACATGCAGATAGAGCACTCATACATAAAATAAATATTTTAAAAAATTTAAAAATTACAGTTATGAAGTAGCAATAAAAATAATCTTATGGTTGGGGTCAGCATAACATGAGGAACTGTATTAAAGGGTCAAAGTGTTAGGAATATTAAGAAGCACTGTTCTAGGGTCAGGGCTAGTTACAAGCTCTTGCATTCAGTAGGTTAGATATAGGAAACATCTTAATCACTCTACTGGCTGGTTTTATGTCAACTTGATGCAAGCTGGAGTTTTCAGAGAGAAGGAAGCCTCAATTGAGAAAATGCCTTTGTGAGATCTGGCTGTAGGCAGGCCTGTAAGACATTTTCTTAATTAGTGATTGATGGGGGAGGGCCCAGCTCATTATGAGTGGTGCCATCCCTGAGCTGATGGTCCTGGGTTCTCTAAGAAAGCAGGCTGAGCTAGCCATGAGGAGCAAGCCAGGAAGCAGCACCCCTCCATGGCCTCTGCACCAGCTCCTGCCTCCATGTTCCTGCCTTGAGTTCTTGTCCTGACTTTCTTTGATGACTATGATCTGGAAGCATAAGCTGAATAAACTCTTTCCTCCCCAAGTTGCTTTGGTGATAGTGTTTTATTATGGAATAGCAACCCCAACTAAGACAGTTACTGTTCTATTGCTGTGAGAAGACACCACCACCAAGGCAGTTTATAATAGAAAGCATTTAATTGCAGGGGTCTCTGCAACCGCCACAGCCAGAGTAATACTCCACGGAGGCAAGAAGGTAGTTTGGTTCAACATGACTAAGGAGCCAGTGCTGCTTAAAACTTTGGGAGTCTGACCCTGAGTAGTTTAGTTTATTTATTATTTATTTATGTATGTTTTTTGAGATAGGGTTTCCCTGTGTATCCTTGACTGTCCTGGACTCACTTGTCCTAAAATAGGCTGGCCTTGAACTCACAGAGATCTGCCTGCCTCTGCCTCCTGAGTGCTGGGATTAAAGGCATGTGCCACCACGCTCAGCCTGAGTAAGTTTATTTTAGGCATATTTAAGCATAATACAATTTAGTGCAAATGTTCCTGGTGATAATTAACTCAATCCCATGGATACATACATAAATCTCAGGGAACAAAGCTAAATAAAGATCAGATGACTACATCGAAACTCTTTGTGAAGTGTATGTGATGCCTTCAGTAAAGATGGGTTTTATAGATTGACTAAAAAAAGCCAAGGTATGATAAGGGTCTGCGCATCTGGTGTGGTCTCCTCCCACAGAGACAGTGCAAAGGTCACCAGGCTACTAAACACATCTGCTCCCATCCTTCTGGGCGATAAGAGGTTATGCATCCCTTCCTTTGAAGGAACAATCCTGTGTGTTTAACATTCCAGGATCCCCTAGTTTCTGTGAGAACAGTGAACTCCATCCTACAAACTGGGGGCTTGCTTACAGTTTCAGAGGGTTAGTCCATGGTCATAGCAGGGAGCATGGCAGCAGGGAGGCATGGTTCTGGAGCAGTAGCTAGGAGCTTGCTTATGATCCAGAAGCATGAGACAGAGACTGGGCCTGATGTAGGCTTTTGAAAACTCAAAGCCCACTCCCAGTGGCACCTCCTATTTTTTTTTAACTGTCTCTTATTTTTAGTGATAGAGTTCATTCAGAAAGGAAAAAGAGGGCTGGCAATATGGCTGAGGGGATCAGTGCTTGCTGTGTAAGCCTGGTGACATGAATTTGATCCCCAGAACGCATATAAAGGTTGATGGAACCGACTCCACAAAGTTGTCCTCTGACCTCACACATGTACCACACATGTATGCATGCCCCCAAACATCATATGCATACCCTATAATAGCAAGTGTTTTAGTGTCGCGTCCCTCTCGACCGGCAAGAAATGACGCAACTCACAAAAGC
>CAJQZJ010000550.1:68261-125022 GCA_907164525.1 Lophiomys imhausi
GGGGGGGGAGCCCCATGCTAGAGAGCTCCGAAGCTAGCTAGTCCTCACACTAGAAAGGACAACTGGTAGTTTATATGTCTGATGGAGAAAGTGCTGGTGGATTGACAGCCAGATCTCCCTGAGGCAGAAAGAAGCTGGTGAGCAGAGAAAGCCTCAGCAAGACAGCAAAAGGCCAAGGACTAAACCCTGTGGCTCAGCTTTTACCTAGAGGGGTTTGACCTGTCTGAACAGCGGCCTGAAGGAAACTGTGACCAGCTTTAAAGACGGAGGCAGAGCGGCAGAATTGCTGATACAAAAGAAATGTTGGCTTACAGACGGCTGAGGTCTCCCAGAGAGAAGAAAGCCTCAAGCCTTATTAAAGGTAAAGTTCCCATAGCCAATTTACCCTGACAGATCTACGTCTGAGATATTCCAGAAGAAAGACTGCTAAGTGCATTAAAGGGTCTACCCCAGAGACTGTATCCTTCTAAAATATTATGAAAATAGTTGTAATAGTTACCAATAGGTTTAGTGGTTAGGTAATAGGGGTTGTAGTCATTTGTAGGGTTAGTAGTTAAGTGTTTATATTTGTTATAAGTGAATATAGTTATCAATAAATAATTGTTGAATAATTTTAAAAAGTTGGGTTTCAGGATGGAGATGTTTAGTGTATAGTTTTCAAGAACTCTCTCTCAGCAGGTTCTATGCCATGCCTTTTCTGCCACCTTCTTAGGCTGGCTTACAGGGTGTGCCTCAGGCTATTGCAGCCTTAAAGGCTGAGGAATGGCATACCTTGCTTTATGTCTCCAGCGTGTGCTTCTGTCTTCTCCGTCCATGGGGCCAAAAGAGAGGGAGCCATGTGGAGCTCTCTGGTTATATAGGGTGTAGTCTTGTGGTCCTTCTCAGGGCATCATGGGTCCATGAGCTTTCTCACAGTGTTTAGTGGTCCCTGTGGCTTCTTGAAGCAACCAACATCACACGCAGCTTGTACGGTTTCTTAGTCATGCCCCTTCAATAATGCACCATCTGTGCCTCTCAAGGAGCCATGGCCTCAACTGGGCTCTGCCCATCTCAGCCCCAAGTCCAAGCAATGCCAAGCTCCTCCTTATATGCTGCCAGGTGCCAAGTTGATCTTCATACTAGTCACTAAAGAGAACTAGCTGCCACCACATGGGTGCTTCGCCTGACTGTGTATCTGTATACCACAGGTATACCTGCTGCTAGTGGGGGACAGTGTCAGATTTCGTGGATTGGAGTTACAGATGTTAGCCACAGTGTGTGCTAGAAACAGAACTTGAGTCTTCAAGAACAAGTGCTCTTAATCATTGAGCCATGTCTCCAGCTCTGGAGAAATTAGGGGTTTTGCCCAACACAGAGTTGCTAGTGCAACAGAGAAAACATCCCAGGTTCAGGTCTCATTCCTACACCGCATAACAGAGTTTTGAGCAAGCTGATCCAGGTTTGTGGGGATTTTGGTTCTTTTGTTCATTTGTATTTTGAAGCAGCTCTGGATGGTTTAGAACTCACTATGTAGACCAGGATGTCCTCAAACTCAAGAGATCTGCCTGCCTTTGCTTCCCAAGTGTGGGAACTAAAGACGTGTGCCACCATACCCAGCTAGCTGTCCTATGAATTTTGTTGTTCTCTTTGGGGAAGGGGCAGTATAGGTAATCAATTAAAGCACTTTGCACTGTGGTATAGTGATAATTCTCACAAGGACTCTAGACAGTAAGTTTCAGATACCATCTACTCTAGTATTCCAGGGGCTTAGTTGGCTCTCAACAGCAAAGGCACAGATTCTTTGTGTGGTTTCTTGATGTGTGAATCTTCTTCACACTTCTGTACAGTCTGTCTGCCTTACTAGTTGTCCTGAAATTTATTCAGAAGGGAGCAAAGTTTGGTTTCATACCCAGTCCTGCTTATTTACTTAAAAAAAGATTTTTATAGAACTTTGCGCCTCATGCATGCTAGGCTCTATACCCAATGTAGTCCCTGCGCAGTGTGCTGCCAGAGCTGCCAGCTCCTCTATTTCCTACTCTAGTCTGAGTCAAAATGGCAGCTCCTGTTGGAATGGAGATGCCTTCTCAGTGGGAGCTGTCCACCGTGTCTTTATCTCCTGTCCTGCCTCAGCCTGCTTCCATCAATGGAGCTGCCCTACCTCAGTCTGCTGCTGACTAGGGAGCTGTCCATGGTGACAGCATCTCCTCTCTGTTGACTATTCATGCTGACTCAAGTGGCCTGGACTCACTTTGTATACTTTGTTGTAAACTTTGTAAACCCTCAAGGCAGGAAAGTGGCCAGGACCCTCCTTTAGACTTTTCTTCCAGTCTCTGTAACTGTCACAAAGGTCATCTCCAGTCCCTCAATAGGATCCATCCCAGATTATGTTAACTTTAGATTAAAAGTCTAAATTTTTGTCTGAACAAAAATCCACCAATCCCTGAACAGGAAAGCCCACTAAGCTCTCCAAGCTCAGGACTTGAAATCCCATCAATCCTCACTCTAGAAATCTCTGCTGTGAAAGACTCCACCCCCTAAGAAATCCTATATAAGCCCTGCACTTTGTTCAGTTCCTTGCTGTCCTATCCCAGGAGCAGGGGCAGCCACACCCTGGATCCTCCAATAACTCTCTTTTATGAGGTTTGCTGCCTGCTGTGACTCATTGGAAGAAGCCAAGAAGAAATGAAGAGAAGAGAAAAACTGAAGAAGCAAAGAACAGAAGAAGAAGGAGGAGGGGCAGGGCTGAGGCTCATGAGCTCCTCAGTTGAGTTGGGGATACCATCTTTCTTCTGGGAGCTGCAATGCCTCTTGTGAGGAGGCTTCCTCTAAGAGCTATGTGATTCCTGGGCTTCCAAGTCCCAGGACACCTTTCCATCTGAGCTGTAACACTAGCACCCTTCCTTTAAAAACAGGGTCTATGTTGTCCATGCTATCCTGGAACAGGTTGATGACACAGCTGTACTGTTGAGGACAGCAACGGTAGGTTGAGGTGATCTCCCTGCTTCCTTACAAATGAAATGACCAGCCAGCCATTTTCCTTTTATTTCCCCTGGAAGCCTAAATGTGCTTTCTCCTGTATAGAGAAAGAGTAAGCACAAAGCTGTTAGTTTTTCTTCCTAACAAAAAGCAAACTTTGTAAAGCATTGGATTATAGGTCAGTCATTTCTATTCATTACTTACGAGCTGCCCAAGGTACAAGATCATCCAACTTACCATTCTAGTCATTCAATTTTACTACAAGTGACTTTTGTGCATCAAAACGTTATCACTGCTCCTTTCTCATCTAGGACTTTTCAGAATTCCTGGCCACGACAACTTAATAATGGTCATAGAATGCAGCTGTTGAACAAATCCATTTTGGCGTTGTGTGACTTTCCCAGGGAGATGTGTAGAAGGATCTCCAACTAGGGCAAACAAACATTGGAGAACAGAAGAAGAGCCTCCTGCTCATCATTCATTACACATCTCACAACCTGCTTAGAAAACATACCATCCACTTCCTTGCCCTTAAGAATCCGTTGGCTTCATTCAAATAGGCCGCCTTCGCCGACACCCAATCAGAACGCCTGATCTTCAGCTACCCACCAATAAACGAATGCAATAGATAAGGGGGGAAAAGTAGGCATGAAGCCATCTCACAGCGCCATTACACTTTAGGGCAAGGAGGTTAAGAAGCAGGCATGGCGCTCCGGTCAATAAAATCGATAGCTGCAACTTGCCTAGTTTCTAGGCAGCGGTGGTGCAGGAGCAGCGCCGCCATCTTCCCCGAAGGCATCTTCCGGTGCCTCTCACCCAAGTTCCAGCGGGAGTTTCCTGAATAACGGGGTGGTCCGTGTTGGGCCGCCTGGCCCCTCGGGCAGCCGATCCAGGTTTCCTCAGGGCCTTCCCGGCTAGGCTCCTAGATCTCAGGGTGCGCGGTGCCCGGGGCGCGGCCGATGCGCAGGTCCAATGGCGCCGCCTTCGGCTCCGCTCCTCGCGCGGGCACCCGGAGAGGCTGGACCCACACGGGGAAGGGGCAGGAGGCCAAGGGCCTTGAAGTTCGCGGACGTGGCCGTGTACTTCTCCTCGGAGGAGTGGGGGTGTCTCCGGCCCGCGCAGAGGATTCTGTACCGGGAGGTGATGCGCGAGACCTACAGCCTCCTGGGCGCGCTCGGTGAGCCCCGGCCCAATCGGCTTACGCGCGGCCTAAGGGATGATGGAGCTTGAGGGCGGGGTAGGGTCGGGGCAGGGAGCCCAGGGTCCTGACCTGAGATCTGCTTGTTAGGGGTGGGGGCAGAGCCTCAGCATATTTTTTTAGCATTATTTCCCGAGGCCAGCCCTCTGACTGGTTCTCCTTCCCCAGGATGCGCAGGTCCCAAACCAGCCCTCATCTCCTGGTTGGAACGAAATACCGATGATTGGGAACCGGCAGCCCTAGATCCGCAGGAATACCGGAGATGGGTAACATTCCAGAGAAGTGAGTGAAAAATGCCCATGGAGGCCCTCCCCTGCAGCCCTCCTGTATAATGCCCAACCTAGAATTTTCTTCTGGTTAAGAGCTAACCATGTTGCTGTACTGTGGGCAAACTAACTACCGACAGTACTCCATTGACATAAATGAATCACCGACCTTTGAAAAAGATCGTGCTTCCCAGGACCCGGGACCTAACCAGCATTGGACTGAACTCGGTCCTCTGGAAGAGTGGGAAGAGCCCTTAACCTCTGAGCCATCTCTCTAACCCCTGGTTCACTCTTGAACTTAAAAAAGAAAAGAAAAACCCTACTGATTTGAATGTGCATCTAGGCTTGTGAACTCCTGGTGAAATGTCTTTAACATTGTTTACAACTGTGGCTCTTAAGGTGCCTCTAGACCAGTAGCTGAGTATTTGGGAGTTGACTTAGGGTTTCTGTGTTATGATAAACACCGTAACCAAAAGCAGCTTGGGGAGGAAAGGGTTTTTACATTTTCATATTACTGTTCCTCATCAAGGAAGTCAGGGCAGGAACTTCGAGGCGGGAACTGAAGCAGAAGGCGTGAGGAAGGCAGCTAACTGGCTTGCTCCCTTACTTCCTTATATGCCCAGGAATACCTTCCCTAGGGATGGGACCACCCTCAGTGGGCTGGGTGCTCCCACATCAGTCACTAATTAAGAAAATGCACCACAGGCCAGTCTGGTGAGGGCATCTTCTCCATTGAGGTTCCCCTTTCCCAAATGACTCTAGGTTGTGTCAAGTTGACATAAAACCAGCCAGTACAGTTGACCCCTGGTCAGCTTAATCCACAGACACATCCCTGTTAACCATAACCTTTCCTTTCTTGTTCATCCCAAGATCTCAATTCAAACACTCCAAAAATCAAGTCTCCATAAAATGTCCAAAATTTCCTTCAAAGTTTCTCTAAAATATCCAAAATCTCTAAAATTAACTATGGGTTCCTGTAAAAAGTTTTTTAAAAAATAAATTACAATAAAATTGTAATTGCAGTTACAATAAAATTAAAGGAAAGCCAAAGTCCAACAGTATGAAGCCCAGTGTCAAACTTCCGAGACACACTATCTTCTAGCCTCCAGAGGGCTTGGCAGTGGCACCTCTCTGATTGTCATCCACTGCACATACAGCTTGCTTCCTAAGCTTGAGCCAGCTTCACTCCACAGCTCCTGCCGCTGGTGCTCATCCATGGTAATGGTGTCTCCAAAACGCTGGGGCCACACCTTCACCAATAGCTTCTCCCGCAATCTCTGTAGAGACACTGGCCCTGCCACAGGTGCCAAGCCTCAGTTTTTGTCCATGACTCCTTCAATCCTGAGATTTCTATTTCAGCCGAGACTGCATATTCACCAGTGGCTTGGGCTGGCCTATCACAGTACCAAATCTCAGCTGTTCTCCATGACCTTTTATGCCTCCAAAACTATACAACCTAGGAAATTTACACATAACCAAGTTTAGCTGCCAACATGAGATGCAGTCTTGGCCCCCTCATGGGCCACAGCTTCTGTGTGCTGACTCTGAGGAAATAATCCCAGATTTATCATCCTCGGTGATGCTGATATTTTTTTTTGTTGTTGTTTTGTTTTTTTTTTTAATTGTGCCAACTTCTCAGATACAGCTGATGTTATCAATTGTCCTAGCTAAGCAAAGGTTTCCCTTCAGCGGTTTCTAATGTAAAATATCACATAAATGGCCTTGGTAGAGTCTTTTGGGAGTCTCAGACTTCCTTCTGAAACTTCACAAGCCACGCATCTGTGATCTGCATTGCGCTCAGCATACTCTTCAGAGTTCCCACACCCCTAACAAGCCCAGAGCACTCAATAGCTGCTCCAGTTCAAAGTTGCCTTCGCACTCCTCCCAGAGACATAGGTCAGGTTTGTCAGCAATACCCCACTTCTGGTACCAGCTTCTGTCTCAGGGTTTCTATTGCTGTGATAAGCACCATGACCCAATACAGCCTGGGGATGAAAGGGTTTATTTCAGTGACCCCTTCATACTACAGTACATCATCAAAGGAATTCAAAGGCAGGAATTGAAACAGAGGCCATGGAGGAGTGCTGCTTACTGGCTTGCTTCTGGCTTGTTCAGCCTGTTTCCTTATAGAACCCAAGGCCACCTTCCCAGGGATGACACCAAAAATGGACTGGGCACTCCCACATCAATCACCAATTAAGAAAATACACCACAGGCCAAGCTGGTGAAAGCATTTCTCCATTGAGGTTCCCTTTTCCCAAATGACTCCATCTTGTGCCAAACTGACATAAAACCAGTACAGGAATGCTTTTAAAAATGCAAATTCTGGTACTCGGGAGGCAGAGGCAGATACATCTCTGTGAGTTCAAGGCCAGTCTGGTCTAAAAAGTGAGTCCAGGACAGTCAAGGATACACAGAGAAACCCTGTCTCGAAAAACCAAAAAAAAAAAAAAAAGCCAATTCTGGGCTGGAGAGATGGCTCAGTAGTTAAGAATACTTACTGCTTTCCCCAAAGCCCTGAGTTTAGATTCCAGAGTCCACACGGGGCAGCTCATAGCTGCCTGTAAGTCCAGCTCCAGGAGACCTATCACCATCTTTTTTTGTTTGTTTGTTTGTTTGTTTGTTTTTCAAGACAAGGTTTCTCTGTGTAACAGCTCTGGCTGTTCTGGACTCGCTCATAGCTGCCTGTAAGTCCAGCTCAAGGAGACCTATCACCATCTTTTTTTTTTTTTTCGAGACAGGGTTTCTCTGTGTGACAGCTCTGGCTGTCCTGGACTCACTTTGTAGACCAGGCTGGCCTCGAACTCACAGTGATCCATCTGCCTCTGCCTCCCAAGTGCTGGGATTAGATGGCTTGTCACCATCTTCTTTCATGAAAAGATCTTTAGAATATAAAGTGGGAAAAAGGAAAGTACAGTAAATGTTATATGGTATCTTTTATGTAGGAAAGGTATGGGGAGAACATTTGTACTGCATCTTAAACCCTGTGAGGATGGCTTGGAGTGTTGCTCCCTGAGTAGTGCTTGCCTTCCTTACCTCACACAGCTCAGGGTTTGACCCCCAGCACTGCATAACTGAGGTATAGTGCCTGCTTGTAATTTGAGCACTTGGGAGGTGGAAGCAAGAGTATAAGGAAGAAGTTCAAGGTCATCCTCAGTTACATAGTGAATTGGGGGCCAGTCAAAGGGCACACGAGACCCTGTCTAAAAAACAAACCCCAAAATACTGAAGAAAGTAAGTTTCTACATGGTCGGTGGGGACAAAGTTTTTTGTGTACCCCACTGAGCTACTCCTCAGCTTCTAAAAACATTCAAAATTTTTGTTTGATTGGGTTTTTTGTTTTGTTTTCGAGACAGGGTTTCTCTATGTAACAATCCTGACTGTCCTGGATTTGTTTTGTAGAGCAGGCTGGCCTTGAACTCAGAGATCAGCCTGCCTCTGCCTCCAGAGTTCTGGGAATAAAGGCGTGCCCCACCACGGCCCAGGTTGTGTGATTGTTTTTAAGGACAAAGTCTTGTGCATCTTAGTAAAGCCTCAGATTTGCTATGTCCCCAAGAATGAGCCACTTTATGTGTGCAGGGTCCAGGCAAGCACTCTGCCAACCATGGCAAACGCTTAGCCTCCAAAACACTCTGTTTCAAAAGTCAGCCGAGTCGCCCCCCAAAAAGTCTAACTTGAGCAGACTGAGGCACTCTAAATGCCTTCTACATTTCCACGGTAAAGTTAGGTGTCTCTGACACTAACAACCGGAAGCGAGTGAACTGGTCTTGTAAAGGTTAATGTTCTTGATAGGCAAGCATAAGAATCCAGTGTTTGTTACTTCTCTTGTTTCGCCGTAGAAACCAGAACCAGGCAGAAAAAGGAAGAGAAGGAAGTATTCCCACCTAAGGAAGCACCCCGAAAGGGGAAACGAGGGCGGAAGCCCAGCAAACCCCGGCTGATCCCCAGGCAGACGTCTGGGGGCCCCATCTGCCCCGACTGTGGCTATACCTTCCCTGACCACCCCGCCATGCAGAGCCACAAGTGTACCCAAAATCTGAAGAAGCCCTACCCTTGCCCGGACTGTGGGCGCCGCTTTTCCTATCCATCCTTGTTGGTCAGCCACCGGCGGGCACACTCCGGTGAATGTCCTTACGTTTGTGACCAGTGTGGCAAACGTTTTTCCCAGCGGAAAAACTTGTCCCAGCACCAGGTCATACACACAGGCGAAAAGCCCTATCACTGCCCTGACTGTGGCCGCTGCTTTAGACGGAGCCGGTCCTTGGCCAATCACCGGACCACGCACACGGGCGAGAAGCCTCATCAGTGCCCTAGCTGTGGGCGCCGCTTCGCCTACCCATCTCTGCTCGCTATTCACCAGCGGACACACACAGGAGAGAAGCCCTATACCTGCCTAGAGTGCAGCCGTCGCTTCCGCCAGCGCACTGCCCTGGTCATCCACCAGCGCATCCATACTGGAGAGAAGCCTTACCCCTGTCCTGACTGTGAGCGGCGTTTCTCCTCCTCCTCTCGCCTGGTTAGCCACCGGCGTGTGCACTCTGGGGAGCGGCCCTATGCCTGCGAGCACTGTGAAGCCCGCTTCTCCCAGCGCAGCACCCTGCTCCAGCATCAGCTCTTGCACACAGGCGAGAAACCCTACCCCTGCCCGGACTGCGGACGTGCCTTCCGAAGGAGCGGCTCCCTGGCCATCCATCGCAGCACCCACACGGAGGAGAAGCTGCACGCTTGCGATGACTGTGGCCGCCGCTTTGCCTATCCCTCGCTGCTGGCCAGTCATCGGCGTGTGCACTCAGGCGAGCGGCCCTATGCCTGTGACCTCTGCTCCAAACGCTTTGCCCAGTGGAGCCACCTGGCTCAGCACCAGCTTCTGCACACTGGGGAGAAGCCTTTCCCCTGCCTTGAGTGTGGCCGATGCTTCCGCCAGAGGTGGTCCCTGGCCGTCCACAAATGCAGCCCTAATACCCCCAACAGTAGCCCTAGACCTATTATCGGAGGGCCCAGCCAGAGGAGCAGTGTCCTTTAGCATGACAAAGACCATGGAAGGTCATTTAATGGAGAGGTGCAGAACTCAGGAGGAGCTGCCAGAGATCTTACAGAGCAGAAACAGAATTAACACCCTGGTGCCCTGCTCCACACCGGAAACTCCAGTGCATTCCACCACACTGGCTGCCCTACAGCATGCCTGGCAGTTATCAGGAGAGATGGTCCCATTTGATTAAAGTTTTCCAAGCTGACCTATCTTAAAATGATGTGTGTTCTTCCCCAATATGTTTTAGGGGCTGCCTTCTTAGTTTGTGTGCCTTCTTAGTTGTGTTACTTTCAGCCAGGAGAATCTCATTGGCAGAGGACAGAACCTTCCCTGCTTGGCCTCTGGCAGAACCTTCCCTGCTCGGCCTCTGTCTCCAAATCATGAGGGAAACCTGGGTTTAGCTCTGTAATTGTAACATTCCTGCCAAGTGGTAAGCCATTACTGAAAACTCACTGGAGTTCACTACCTCAGATAGCAGGTCATTTCCTTGTGGGATAGCGCTAATTTTTAGAAGGCTATATACTACATTCTCTTTTGTAAACCTGGCCTAGAGTATGTTTAGTACTTTACCCAGAGTAGCTCTTCAGAAAACCTAATCACAAGTATTTTGTGCCCAAGTTGGACGTGTGTGTGTGTGTGTGTGTGTGTGTGTGTGTGTGTGTGTGTGTGTATCGGGCTGGAGAAATGGCTCAATGGTTAAGAGCACTGACTACTTTCCCAAAAGACCTGGGTTCAAATCCTCTACATGTCAGAAGCTGTCTGTAATTGCTGGGCATGGTGGCGCACACCTTTAATTCCAGCCCTCAGGAGCTCAGGAGGCAGAGCCAGTTGAACCTCTGTGAGTTCAAGGTCAGCCTGGTCTACAAAGTGAGTCCAGGACAGCCAGGGCTATCTAGAGAAACCCTATCCTGAAATAAAATAAAATACGTATATATACCTATTGTTTTTCAAAGAATGCTTGTCCAGAACCAGATGCAGTAGCACCAGCCTACCATTCCAACTACTTAGAAGGCTGAGGTGGAAGAATCACTTAATCCCACAAGTTGGAGACCACTTGAGGCAATGAGACCACCATCTCACACACATTCTCACAAACACACACATATACACACACACACACACACACATTTGGGTCTGTTATGCAAGGGAGGCTAGATGAGGACATCAGAGCCTCTGGAACTGGAGTTACAGATGATTGTGATTCACCATGTGGGTGTTGGGAATTGAACCCAGGTCCTCTGGAAGAGCAGCCAGTGCTCTTAACCATGAGCCATCTCTCCAACCCCTGGTCAGTTTCTGAAGAGTGGCACTCAGTTCCCACACATGAAATCTTCAAATGTGCTGTTTTCAACATCGCTTCTTAAGAATCATACAGCCGGGCGGTGGTGGCGCACCCCTTTAATCCCAGCACTTGGGAGGCAGAGGCAGGCGGATCTTTGCGAGTTCGAGGCCAGCCTGGTCTACAAAGCGAGTCCAGGACAGCCAGAGCTGTTAACCAGAGAAACCCTGTCTCTAAAAAACCAAAAAAAAAAAAAAAAAAAAGAATCATACAGAACCAACAGAGTACCATGCTATGAACTGTGTTCCTCTCCAATCTGTTTTTGTTTTAACTACTCTAGGCTGTACTGATTTGGGGGGAATGCCAGTGTGTTTGTTGAGTTTCAGACCTCTAAACACCCTAACCTTTCTTTTCAGAGATGTGATAAAACCAAATCTTCACCACTTTTGGAAAGTTGGTTCAGGCTAGGTATGAGGTTATCAGCACAGAACACTGAGAGGTTTAATTTTAAGAAAAAGTTGGGGACCAGTATCTAGCAGCAAGATGTGAACATGAGACTGGTAGACATGAGTGTGTGGCTGGAAAAAAATCCTTGAGAATTGGGTCGTGTCATGTATCTGTGTCATCCCCCCCCCCAAGTTTTCTTCAAAACGAGGGAATAGTATGGAACCTTCCACGGGACCCTAGTCAGCTTTTGCTCATTAAATTAAAGTGAGGTCATCCAAGGAGAGTAGAACCCAAGAAAGCAGTTTGTCTTAACTTTGCCACGCCTCCATAAAATGTCACTACTTTTTTTTTGCCTTGAGCAGCTATATATAGCAAAGTGGAATTACCAAACATGACTTTTCATTCCAGCAGCTGAACTGGGTCATCCTCTTGCTTCTTCCTATAGTGCATCTGATCTTCAGCTCTAGGTGGGGAGCAGATGGGAAACAGTGATTTGTAATGAACTGTTTAGGTGTTGAACAGTTCATTGTAACGATTTGTCTGTTTCTTCATGGATTGTGAGTGCCCTCTGGGCAGGGGCTGTGCCAGACAGGATTTCATTAAAATATTTAATGAATGAATTCTGCTCCTTCTGGAATTACTCATCACAAAGCGTGAATCTGGTTCTTTGGCTGAGAAGAAATTTAATGTTATGATGGGGATTGAACCCCTTAGACCAAGGAACCCACCTTTCCCTAGCCAAGACCTTGGATGCCTGCCAATCCACCAGTGTTAGAACTACCTCTGTTACCACTGACTAACAAAGTAATTCCTCATCTAGGACTTCTACACTTGCTTCTAGGTCCAGGTTGTAACTTAAAACTTGAAAGCCATGGTGGCTAACTTCCATCATGTCCATGGACAGCAGAGAGGAGAACTGTGTAGGCTTCCTAAGGCTCTTCATTGCCAGGGTCCATTCCAAATTTGAGTCTGGCCCTTTATCCAGTGAGGATCCTAGCATCTTTCCAGTATATTCCTCTCTATAAAATGTATGGGGGGTGGTGGTGGATGTGGTGGCGCACGCCTTTAATCCCAGCACTTGGGAGGAAGAGGCAGGTGGATCTCTGTGAGTTTGAGGCCAGCCTGGTCTACAAAGTGAGTCCAGGACAGCCAGGGCTATTACATAAAGAACCCTGTCTCAAAAAAAAACAAAATAAAACAAAACGTATGGAAAAAAAATCACAGTGCTGTTGAAAAGGGATGTGATCCATGATTCCTTTCTCAGCCCCAACCTCAGTTGCTCCCCAATATTTTGGATGTTATCAGATATTCTTAGCAGTGAGTACCATTTGTTCACCAAAAGACCACAAAAAGAAACTGTTCACATCCCACTCCCCTCTCCCAATTCCCTAGTACATACTAGTGTGCTTGTTTCCACCATTCTTGGGGGAGTACTTCATGTGTGAAGTTCATCAGTATAGCTGTGCATGGATTCTATCCACTTCTACACCTTCTGTTATTTTCTTTCCTCTAGATTTATGAGAGTCCTCTTTCCTGCACACACACACACACTCTAGCCTATAAACATCTACTAAAATCTGTCTCTAAAAACACTTTTTTTTAAAAAAAGTTATCCTCTGGCCTGTCTCCATGTAGTTTCTGATAATTTCTTATGCAATGGTGCACTCTGTTTTCTACACACTCAATTCACTGATGCACTGTGGTTTGCAGCCAGCTGTAGCAGTAACACCCTGATGAGGCTTTTTCTGTGTGCCATGCAGTGTTAAGCACAGTATGTGCATTCCCATCTAATGTTTGCAAGAACCGCAGGAAAAGCCAGGTACAGTGACGGACATCTATAATCCACATACTCCCAGCTGCTTTGAGAGACAGAGGCAGGAGAACCACCTGGGATTCAAAGCCAGCCTGGGATACATAATAAAACTCAAAGTTGGGGGGCGGGAACGGGTGGTTGGGGGGAGTAGTGATATAGGTCCCGGTTCCATCCAGGGCTGGAAAAGCTGAAACAACAGAATGGATATTAGGAGATATTCTTCTGTGCCATCTCCACACATGTGAGTTTGAAAAAAAAATGCAAGTTTCACACTTTCACACTTGTCTAGTCTTCACAGGTCTAGAATACCTGGTCCCCTGCCTTTTTATTTTTGGTGATGTTGGGAATTAACCCAGTACCTTGTGTGAGCTAGGTAGGCATTCTAAACCTGACACTCATCCTCAACTCTGAATGCAGGGAGGCTGGGTATTCTTCATAAAGGACTATGTTACTTTGGCAAAAGTATGTTGTAGATCTTCCAACTTACCAAAGGGCACTTGCAGCCACCTGCTAGGGTGACGAGGCATCAGAAGAGGGTAAATAGCTAAAATATTCAGTGATTATTGGGGATTGGATCTAAACTAAAAGATTCAATGCTGGTAAATCTAAAAGATTCCCAAATGCTGCTGCATTCCACAGGCACAGTGGACTATGGGCCAGGCAGCTGCGACAAAGGACTAATTCATCAGATGTGTGTTGTCAACGCCTGCACAGTCCAAAGAAAGCTCATCTTCAAGACTAGTACTCCGCCTGCTCCTGGGAGTGACTTCTGAACCCTTAGATACTTTATGCAGGCTGGAGAGAGGCTCAGTGGCTAAGAGCACTGGCTGCTCTTCCAGAGGACCTCAGTTCAATTCCCAGCACCCACATGGTTGCTCCCAATTGTCTGTAACCAGTTCAAAGGGATCTTATCCCCTCTTCTGGCCTCCATGGGTACTGCATGTACATAGTACACAACTGTACATGCAGACAAAACATACACATATAAAATAATAATAATAAAATAATTTTGCTGGGCAGTAGTAGCATACACCTTTAATCCAAGCACTCAGGAAGAAGAGACAAGCAGATCTCTGAGTTTGAGGCCACCTTTGTCTACAGAGTGAGTTCCAGGACAGCCAGGGCTATACAGAGAAATCCTGGGGGGGTGGGGGGTGGGGAGAAGCAATGAGAGTAGCTTTGTGTGTTGGGAGTCTTGGCTCATGCTGCACCAGCTGACTGGATAAGCATACTCTAATATTTATTACTCATGGGGTCAGAGTGGGGGACTGCAGTCTAAGAGGCTGAGGTCAGCAATGTGGGAACGTAGCCATGTAGCTGATCGCTAAGGCTTGGGCAGTTTGTACAAGTTGTCACAAATTGTTAGTGTAAGAATTAAGCACATCTTCGTGTAACTCACTAAAGAGGACACCTCAATGTCAGTGTTTCGGCCCCCACCCCCTCAGCCTTGTGTATGCCTTTCCCTTTGCTGATTTTAGTGTGTACCCTTGAACTGACTGTGGTGACATATGTCTGCAAGCCCAGCATTTGGAACGTGGAGACAGGAGACCCTGTTCTTAAAAGCAAAACAAAACCAAACCACAAGAAAATAACTGAGAATAAAAAAAATAAGAAAAAAATAAACAAACAAAGGGTCTCTTTGCCTCAGCCAGTCTGAGGGTTGTGTTTGCAGCAACTTTGAAGGAGAGCTTAATTGGAGAGAGCAGCGGGGCTCTTCCTGTGCCTTTTGAAATCCCAGCACTTTGGATGCTAAGAAAGGAGCATATTCACAAGTTTTAGGCCAGTATAGGCTACCTGTGAGATATTGAGACCAGGTCACAAAAAAATGGGGAGAGAGAGAGAGAGAGAGAGAGAGAGAGAGAGAGAGAGAGGGAGAGGGGTAGATAGGAAGGAAGGGAGGGGAGGAGAGTGGCAGGGGAGGAGAGAGAAGTTTACCAAGAAACAGCAGGTCCCACAAACCCATTTTTTCCACCCTAGTAGTACAACTCACTGTATGCCCATAGTCCATCTGGACCCCTTCTAAGTCTCTGTGGGACTTAGAAGGCATAAGGAACCAACACCTACGTGCTTGTTCTGCTTGTTGTGCTGTGAAAAATGAAGGTTGTTTTGTTATTGTTTTCAAGTCTCTAATTCCCTGTTAGTAGGTTTCCACTTAACAGGGGCAGAATCTGAAAGTCAGTGATAGCAAACAGGTCACCCGAGGCTACATGTCTGGTTACTCTGGAGTTCAAATCAGACTGGCATCTTATCTCCTGGACATTAGTCCCAGGAGGTGAGCATTCCTTCCAGGAACAAATACCTTCCATTTGCAGACACCAACCTGTCTGTTGCACACTCAGGTCTGTTCAGATACCTCTGCCCTACATTAAGTTATTAATTAATGTCCTGTCCTTTTTTTATTTTTATTTTTATTTTATAAATAAATTTATTTATTTGTTGCTTCAGGTTACATCTCCATCATATTGTCCTCTTTCCCCCCTTCCCAGCCCCGCCCTTCCACCCTCTATCCCCTAATCCTTCCATCCTTTTCTTTTTTGAGACACACTCTCGACAGGTAGTTTATACTGACCTTGAACTCATGATCTTTCTGCTTCATCTTCCAAAGTGCTGTGTAAAAAAAATATGGCTAATTAAACTATTTAACCAGTATTTATATTATTGTTAATTGTTTCAGCGGCTAATCCTTAACCAGACATTATAAATGAGCACACAAAGACACCACGTGAATTTTAACAAGCCTTGGCCTGAGTTGTGCAATCCTAGCCCATCTAAGCTAGCTCATAATTCTATTACCCAAATATGACCCCATAGATACATAAGTCCCCTTAGAATGCCATTCTCCACAATATGCCAATATTCCTGGCGATGTGGAATGAGGTTCTTTTTTCTAACCCATGCCGTGTGTCTTCTTCTTCCTGCTGCTCCTGGCTGGAATGATTTTTTTTCCTCCTGCTGCTGGCTGGAATGCATTCTTCTTCTGTCTAAAGCACAGGCTTCCTGTTCTAATCCCAGGAAGTCCCACCTTTCTCTGTCTTTGCCCAATCTCAGGCCTCAGCATTTTATTTAACCAATCAGAGTCAATATAAGTAACAGACAGCAAACAGGACCAATTAACATTTAGAATGCTTAACATTACCCCAACAGTGCTGAGATTATAGGTGTGAACCACTAAGCCCAGCTTGCCCCAATTTTGTAACCAGTTTGCCAGCCATGTGCCTTCCTAGTCTCTGACCATCCAGCCAAACCCTGGTTATGGCTGTGATGAACATCTGGAGATTTCTCCTTCTAAGCAAAGTGCCCAACTAGGTACTACTGAAATGCCCACTTCCTGAGATTTCCCTCCCCTCCCTTCCTTCAAGAATATTCCAGATATTCTCAGGGCTGCAGCTGTCTACTTCAGGTGGTCCCTGCACAGCGTGCACATCTGTCTGTCAGCCAAAGCCTAGACTTCCCTCTGTCAGTAGCTCATAGGATGTCCCACATAAAGCCTGGGTTGGGGGCAAGATGGCCAAGTGCAACAGTAGAAAGTACAGGAATATGGGTTACATATATCTTACTTGTGCCTTCAGAATGTGCTTGGGCATGATCACATATAAAATGATGTATTACTGGGGTGTGGGGTGTGTGTGTGTCTGGATGTGCTGAGAACTGAACTTAGGGCTTCACATATGCTAGGCAAGCACTCTACCACTGAGCTGTATTCCCAGTCCTTGCTACTTCTATCTGATGATGTAGTCCTTTTGTGCTCACCAACTCAGCCCTAGCCCCACGACAGGCAGTTCAGTAGCCTGTGGTCAAGCATTCAATTTTCCCTAAGCCTCAACATCAGGCTGGTATTTAAAAAGAGTAATTTGCAGATGATGGGGCCCTCCTAAGGGCATCCACTACAATTCTCTTATAGAGGTCAAATGAAAACTCCTCATGGATTCTTCAGCTGCTCATAACACCTTAGACATCATTGTATTCGCTAGATATGGCTCATATGGCACAAAGGCAGAACAGCATGCACAGAAGCACAGCTTTGTTGCAGAGCCTTCTACTCTGGGTCCTGAACAAAACCAGCAGTTGGCCCAGCACTCGGGAGGCAGAGGCAGACAGATCTCTGTGAGTTCGAGGTCAGCTTGGTCTACAAAGTGAGTTGCAGATAGGCAGGGCTACACAGAGAAACCCTGTCTTGAAAAAAACCAACCAACATGCCGGGCGGTGGTGGCGCACGCCTTTAATCCCAGCACTTGGGAGGCAGAGGCAGGCGGATCTTTGCAAGTTCGAGGCCAGCCTGGTCTACAAAGCAAGTCCAGGACAGCCAGAGCTGTTAAACAGAGAAACCCTGTCTCGAAAAACCAAAAAAAAAAAAGAAAAAACCAATCAACCAACCAACCAACCAAACAACCAAACAAAAACCAACCAAAAAAACAAAAACCAGCAGTTGGAGTTGCAGGCAGCTTAGCAGTTAAGCTTATATTATAACTGAAAATTTTTATTTAATACACTTGTATTTATTATTACTTAACATCGATATCCTATAACCTATAATACTTTATACCTATAACCTAATACCTATAAACACTTAACACCTAAAAACACCAAACCAATCCTATTTTAATTTTCTAGAAAGGATATTAAAATTCTCTAGTACAAGTCCATGTGGGCATCTTGGTTTCAGCAGTCTGCCTCTGGCAGCAATGGCAAACTTATCTTCAGCTTGGTTCAGCTTCCTCTGGGCCTAATGTTGCCAGTTGGGTCCTAACATCAGTTCCACAGTCTCGACAGCCTGTGCATGCTTTGAGGCCTAGTATTTGGCTTCTAGACCTTGCCAGGCATTAAGCCTTATAGCCGTTCCCTGGCTTCTGCAACAGGGATTTATATCTATAAAGAATCCTCAGAGATGTAGTCTCTCTCTGAGGTCTCCTCACAGTTGCCTTGCTCCTGTCGCTAAGGGCAAGTCTGCTCCAATACAAAAAGCAAGAGCATTTGGGAGTAATGAAAAAGTTTTATTTTGGCAAACAATGGTGAATGACCAGAGACCAAAATTAAAATTACAAATGAATGGAACTGAAACCGAAGGATTGGTGGACACAGGAGCGGATGTCACTATTCTATCTCACAATTCTTGGAATTTAAAATGGCCACTTCAGAAGGTCCCTACACATTTTACAGGGATTGGTAAAGTATCCCATGTTAAGAAAAGTGTACAATGGATTGAATGTGTTGGACCGGAAGGGAAAAATAGCAAAATTAAGACCTTATGTGGCTGACATACCTATAAATATATGGGGAAAAGATCTTCTATGACCCGACCCGCGGGTCCTAGTAATTCGTGGGGGTGAGGAGGACCGCAACCTGAAAAAAGAATGGGCGAGAGAGGGAAAGGACTCAAGGAAGCAATTGCTTGTCAAGAGCCATGTATTTGAGCGCAAAGCACCTTTTTATAATATGTTTTACAAGGGGAGGAGGTGAGAGGGGCCAGGTGGTGGGAAAGTACAGAATCTTCTTGGCCTGTGCCCTGGACATTGTATGATCTACCCATTTTTCTCAGAAGACACAGTACACTGCTTTGAATCAATTTGTAACTGCCAACCTGGAACTTTGCGGTTGGCAGGCAGTATGAAGCTGCAGGGGACATTGTGCAGGTGGGGAAAGGTAGGGGGTGAGGGTGAGAGGCGAGGGTCTTGGCTTCTGACATCTCCCCCTTCTCTGTTTAGATGGAGAGGGCGTCTTATGATCAATCCCAACTACGTGAATTTAGAATTTTGGAGGTCTAATCGTGGGAGGTCTCGGACAAGTTCACAACCCCAAGACATTGGTGTGAGGCGAGTCACGCTGATGGTCAAAGGCTTTAGGCTGATGATAATAGGCAACGTTAAGGAACCCCAAGGTGGGTGAAAGGAGGGTGAGGGCCTTGTCTTAGGCTATGTAGGCTGCACCCACTCCCAGCAACACGCACTCCTTTTCGGCTGCATTGGGTGGGCCCCTGGGAAGTGGACCTACAATAATCCCATCATCAGGCTAACTCACAGACGTCCTAATCCCTTTGTGAATGCCCAGGTTATCAGCCGTTTGTCAGCTGGGGTGTAATATTGTCATAAAGGAAGACTTCCCGATATAGAAGGCCATATCAAAGGCAGGTTTTAGTTTAGGAAAAAGGCCAATTTTTGTTGGGGTGATCAAGAGTCCAGGCTCCCTAGTGAGAGAAGCGAGGGCAGAGCCAGACATAGCATGAATCCTTCTTGAAGCTGTGGAAGTCTAAGGGTTGGCCATAGGGGGAGGCAGGGGGGCTGGCAGCTGCGCCAGTCTCTGGCAGAATCACTTCAGGATGATCTTCTTTAGTCTGTAGTTGATGGTAATGAATTTCAACCGGCTTCTTGATGGCAGAATCAACCTGGTTCTTAACAAAACTTGTGAGATGGTTAAAAGCCCAAGGGCCAAACGAGAGAAGCAAGAAAATGCCAACAAGGGGTCCTAGTAAACTAGGCAACAGGGTGGTAAGCCAAGGAGAGAGGTAGAGAACCAATTTTGATACCATGACTCTTGTTGTTCTCTGGCTCTTTTTCTTTCTTCTAAACTCTTTTTGACCTTATCCAGACTATTTTGAACAAGGCCTGTCTTATCAGAGTAAAAGCAACATTCTTCTCTGAGTGCCACGCAGAGACCCCCTTCCTTAAGGAAGACAAGGTCAAGTCTTCTCCTGTTCTGTAACACTACCTCAGAAAGAGAAGCCACAGAATCCTTAAGGTCTTGTATTCCTTCCCTCAAATTATTTAAGTCTTTGTCAATGAGGGATTGGAGATGAGCATAGTGATTATTGGAAGTCACCAAGGAAGCGATATCTGTGCCTGTTCTGATAAAACTGATTCCTAGTACAACAGACAAGGTGAGGGCAGTCAGGGGTTCTCTCTTGGTTCTCAGAGAGGGTCCTCGATCTATGAAGGTGAGGAAGAATTCTGGGTCATGAATGAGAAAATGTGGGAGAATGGTAACAACTACACAGTAATCTCTGGAAGATAAAAAGGTGGAAATGTATATGTGAGGGGTCAAGCCAGAAGCACAGGCAAAATATATACCGTTGGGTGCCAGGGTGAATTGAAAGGTGTCATTAAGGATCAGTGTCTGATTGCACACCAGAATCAAGTCCCTAGGGGGGAGCATGGAGGGTCCTAGGAGGCAGAGGCCTATTCCTGAAATGGAGCTAAGGGTAAGACCTCCTTCAGGTGAAGAACTCCCAAGGAGTCTGTTACTATCATTGGTAAAGGTGGGAGGGGAGAGGATAGCTATTCCCTCGTAGAAGGGAGGAGTAGGTGAAAAGCAAATCCAGCATTCTTGATAATTAGGATTGCTGGTGTTGTGGATAGCTTCAAGAGAAGCATTTACCAAGGAAACAATGAGGTCAGCAGAACTGAGAGGGCCTTTAGGAACAGTGGGCTGAAACATGGTAGTCAAAGGTATCAAGGGAGAGGATGAGGGCAAGGCACCAGGGGTGGCGACCGTGGATTTGGAGACTTTGGGGGCTGGATTGAGAGGCTTTGAAGGTTGTTGTAAGACAGGATTGGGACCTACAGCAGCAATATTTTTATTGGGGATGGTCTTAAGAAGCTTTATTGTAAGGTTGAGCCCTGGGTCTGAGCAGCCAAGTGACCAACTAGTGCACTCTCTCAGACGCAAGCCCCATGTGAATCCTTTGGTCGTCCAATCCTTTGTCTTCCCCTTCTCAGTAAAGGAAATGAGGAGGGGGGAACACCACTTATTTCCACATTGGGATTTTATAGGGTCGGGTGTGGTTGTACTTAATTTATTTTGTAAATACTTAGGAAGAAATTTTTTTCATAGGGTAATATAATCCCAGGAGGAGGTGGGCTTCCAATATGCATCCCCCATGGTCTCACAGCCCCAGGATGCGCAGTAAAAGTCAGAAAGATAGCCTCATCTGTAGTTCTGGGAATGATCTCTGTGAGTGGGGGTAGGGCATACATAAAGGCCAGACGCATCGTCGGCCAAAGAGGCTCTTTTAATATGAGAATTACAGCCGGCTAGGTGGCCATCATAATTGGGGTCTGTAGTATTAACTGGCTTATCCTGGGGCCAAAAATGAGAGGGGGTTCCCCAATCGGCGCTGGCTCCCAGGGCGAGGGCACAAAGGTCTACCTCTAGAGGGGGCCATGAAGGCTTGGCTCCAAGCGAGGAGCTGGAATTAACAATGTCTCCCGCTTGGTTGATTATGACCCAAGTAAAATTATAAATCTGGTTTTGGGAGCGTTGGGGGGTGGTACTCACAGGCAGGTAAATCCGGAGCGTGAACAGGAGGAGCAAGGTGACTGGATGTATTTTTCTGAAAGGAAGCACAGTTAAGGACCATTCTCAGGGGGTGCCCCTGGGGTGGAGTTAGCTAATTTTATCAGTCTCTCTGGCAGCCATCTGGCATTTTGTTCCTTGGAATCATATATGTATGTATGTCCTTTCCCCCAGATGAGGACTGGGTCGGGACCATTCCATTTGTGTGTTAATGGATCTTTCCACATGGCTTTGGCATAGGAGTCTGCTGAAGTGGGGTGCCAGAATCTGTCTGCTGCAGACTTTCCTCTTTCATCAAGGGTTAAAAAATTGAGAACGAACAGTGCATGACTTAGTAAAGTTTTATGATTTCCCTTTTGGGGGTATAAGATGCCCCCTGAATGTTGTAATTTTAAGAGCATTTTTTTTTAAGGTCTGATGTTCCCTTTCTACAATGCCCTGTCCTTGGGGGTTATATGGGATACCAGTGACATGTTTAATATTAAGCTGGGCACAAAACTGCTTGAAGGAGGCGCTGGTATACCCAGGGCTGTTGTCAGTCTTGAGCATTTTAGGTATGGGCATAAAGGCAAGGCAAGAAATCATATGATTAATAACATTTTTGGTAGCCTCACCAGTTTGAAGTGAAGCGCATTGAAAGCCACTAAAAGTATCAATAGAAACATGTATATATTTAAGCTTGCCAAAAGGGGCAAAGTGAGTAACATCCATTTGCCATATTTCTCCTGGAGTGAGGCCACGAGGATTTACCCCAACATGTAACTCGGGTAGGAGAGTGAGACAACCTTGACACTGACGCACTATCTGGCGTGCCTGTTCCCAGGTAATAGAGAACATCTGTCGGAGGGTCTGGGCGTTGAGATGATGTAATTGGTGGGCCATTTGTGCTTGTTGTATAGGGTCAAAGGGTAGGGCCAATGTCACCAGGCTGGATGGAGACCCTCGAGTAGCCCTGTCAATGAGGTCATTTTCCTCGCTCAGAGGTCCAGGAAGACCAGAGTGGGCACGTATGTGACCCACAAAGAATGGGTGGGATCTAGCTAGAATAATCTTTTGAAGCTCAGCAAAGAGGGGGGAAGCATTGGTAGACGGCCGTATAAAGGGAACAGTCTCTAACAAAGGCACTGATTGAGCCACATATGCACTATCAGTTAAAAGATTAAAAGCACAATCTGGGAAAGTCTTAAATACCTGAATAACAGCAACCAATTCCACCAACTGTGCTGAGGAAAATTTGGTCTGAAATCTAGAGACCTGTCCACCTATGCTAAAGGCTGCGACCCCAGAGGAGGACCCATCTGTAAAGATCAGTGGCGCTTGAGGAATGGGGGAGTTCTTTGTCGCTTTAGGGAAGACCTCCGCTTGATGTTCAAGAAACTGTATGAGCTTATCGGAGGGATAGTGGATGTCTATCTTTCCCTGAAATGAAATACAGCTAACGGCCCATTCGTCTGAAGTCTGAATTAACCATCGGGCTTGGGCGGCATCATAGGGGACGATGATAAGGTCAGGGTCTTTACCAAAGAGTCTCAGGGAATTTTCTCTTCCCATCCTTATAATTTGTGTCACTAAGGAGGGGTAGACAGGTAGTATTTTAGGAGGGGTGGCGGGCAAATGAAGCCAATATAAAGGTTTAGTCTGCCACAACAGTCCTGTGGGGGCAAACACAGTGGGAAGGACCAATAGCCATAAAGAGGAGGTTGGAGAAAAATAGGTAACAGTCTGTTGTTGAATGGCTTTTTCCACGAGCTTAAGGGCGGAAGTGGCTTTAAGGGTTAAGGTGCGGGGGAAGGAGGGGTCAGAGTCTCCTCGAAGAATGTCAAATAGAGGCTTGAGCTCTCCAGTTGTTAATTTTAAATAGGGGCGTAACCAATTTATGTCCCCCAGAAGGCGTTGAAAATCATTGAGTGTTTGTAAGGAATCTTTTCTGAGTTCAATTTTTTGAGAGAGGACCTTAGAGGGGTGAAGTTCAAAGCCCAGGAATAAGTATGGGAGCTGTAGCTGGACCTTCTCGGGAGCAATCTGCAACCCAAGGTCTTGAAGGGCAGTTACCAACTCCTGGCCAACCCTGAGTAAGGTGGTCTCATCAGGGCCGGCCAAAAGGATGTCGTCCATATAGTGGATGATATACAACTCAGGGTAGTTAAGGCGAAAAGGGTCGATGGCCTGCGCCACAAATTTTTGACAAAGGGTGGGACTATTGGCCATTCCCTGAGGCAGGACCCTCCACTCAAATCGTGGAGATGGCCCAATGCAATTAACAATGGGGAGGCTAAAGGCAAAGCGCTTACTATCTTCTGGATGTAAGGGAATACAGAAAAAACAATCTTTTAAGTCAATAACCATCTTGTTGTAACCCTTAGGTATTGCTATGGGGGAGGGGAGGCCAGGCTGGAGAGCTCCCATTGGGACCATAGTCTTGTTAATTTCTCTGAGGTCCTGAAGCAGTCTCCATCTACCCCCTTTCTTTTGTATCACAAAAATGGGTGTATTCCAAGGGGAGGTGGGGGGTTCAATGTGGCCAGCATCTAATTGTTCCTGCACTAACTGCATGGCCACTGAAAGTTTATGTTGGGGGAGGGGCCATTGGTCGATCCAGACAGGGGAATCTGACTTCCAGGTGATTTTATCTGCCTGGTGTGCAGGAGGAGCAATGGCCCTTAAGAAAAATTTGAATCATAACCTAGTCCTGAGCGTGAGGTTTTTGGTGTAACAGCAATTGGGGTGGGGATCCCTTGGTTGTTTTTGCCCAAGCCTTGTCCAGGGATGAACCCCTGATCCAGCATCTGGTGGGTAACAGCCATAGAGGGGCTAAACATAAGGACTCCCATTTGACTTAATACATCTCGACCCCATAAGTTTATAGGGAGGCCAGGTACAATGAATGGCCTAACATGTCCAGTATTACCCTCAGGATCCTCCCAAGTTAGCAATTGGGAGCTCTGAAGGGTGTTGGTGGACTGGCCAATGCCTTGGAGGTGGGTTAAAGAAGGCTGACAGGGCCAAGAGGGGGGCCAGGAGGCCTGGGAGATAACTGTGGAGTCTGCTCCTGAATCAAGAATGCCTTCAAAGGTTTTGCCATTGAGTTTAATTTTTAGCTGTGGGCATTCCTGTGAGAGTTTTTTGGACCCAATAGACATCAGAGGACCCTGGGGTGGAGGCACCCTGGGATGGGCCCAAGGGGGGTGTTGAGGTGTCCAGTGGAAGCGGGAGGGCCTGTGCAAGGCGTTGTCCCCGGCGGATGTGAAGAGGCCCTCTGGAGCTAGAGGCCAGCACTTTGATTTCCCCAGAGTAATCGTTATCAACAATCGAAGGGAAGATAGTAATGCCTTGCAGTGTGGCAGACACTCTGCCCAAGATAAGAAAGTAAATCTGGGGTGGGGGAGGCCCAAAGATACCAGTAGGGATTATCTGAACTCCTCTTTCAGGTTCTAATATTGTATCGGAGGAGGCACAGAGGTCCAATCCTGCGCTCCCTGGGGTAGCCCTATGGAGGGCTGAGGTTGGTTTGGGAGTTGTTGATGGAGGGTTTGGTGTGGCTCTGTCTGGCTGTTCCCCGAGGCTGGCAGGAAGGAGACTGGCTGAGGGGCCCGGGGCTGGCCCCGCATCCCGTTTCCTGGAAGGGGAGGGAGGGGATTGCCCAGAATATCAATTTTGGAGCGGCAGGAATTAGCCCAGTGTTTGCCTCGCCTGCAGCAAGGGCAAGGGGTCGTTGGGGGTGGACGCTCTCCCCTTACCTGAGGGTGGGGTAGAGTTATAAGTTTACCTTGAGGGCACTGTTTAACAAAATGACCCAGTTGACCACATTTGAAACAGGTGGACCCGGTGGCCCCACCACTAGTGGCTGCTCCCATAGCCAGATGGATGGCTTGTGAGACCTTTTGGGCAAAGGGATCTACATCTCTGCAGATACGGATCATTTCATCCAAGTCTTTATCTTTATATTTTCCTCGAAGGGCAGCCCTACAGGCAGAATTAGCATTTTCATAACCAAGCTGTTAGAGAAGTTTATTTTCTCCCTGGCCAGGTCCCAAGGACCTCTCAGCTGCCTCTAGGAGGCGAGCAACAAAATCTGAAAACTCTTCTTGATTGCCCTGAGTAATCTTAGTCAAGGGAGAAAGAACAGAGCCTTTTAGGGGAATGGCTCTCCAGGTGCTCATAGCTGCTGAAGAGGACTGAGCTAAGAGACCCAGAGAAAAGTTTTTTTTTTTTATTTGGTTAGAGGCATATTTTCCTCGACCTAGGAGTTTATCAATTGTCCACTTGTTGGAGGGCGAGCGTGTGCTTGAGAGATTGGCTTGTGCCTGAGACCTGCAGCGGTTGGCCCAATCAGCCCGCCAAGAAAGGAACTGTCCCCAAGTCAGGACTGACTGGGCGATAGTGAGCCATTCATTGGGAGTTAAGTATCCACCTCCACCGAGACTCTCAAGGAGGGAGAGAGTGAAGGGGGCATTGGGGCCATAATTTCTAAAGGCTGAATTTAACTTTCAAGATGTTTAAAACGGAGTTTTTTAAAGACTGTGGGGTTACTTGTATATTCGTTATCGCTTTCATTATCAATTTCTGAATTGGGCTCGTCCTCAGAGGAATCAGCCTCAGTCTCAGGTCGGGGATGAGTTGTTCCAGAGGGCTTGTGAGAAGGACGAGAAGAGGAAGCAGGCACAAAGCGGGAGGGGGGAGGTGTGACAGGCATGGAGGAGGGGGGACGCCAAGCACTGGACCAAGTGGCTGGGGGAGGCGGTGGAGTCTGTCGGGACTCAGAATCAGAGGCTGTGGGTGCCTGCAAGGGAGGGACCTGTGACTGGGTGACTGGAAAGGCTAGGTGGAGGGAATCTGGAGGAGGGGCAGAGGAAGAACAAAGGACCATGAGATGGGAAACTTGTTTTTGGAGGCAGAGGATGTCTGTCAGTTCATGAACCAGAGAAGCAAGGCAGTCTCGCATATCAGAAAGAGAGTTAGGCAAGGTGATAGGGAAGGTTGGAAAGGCAGAAGGCGCGGTGAGAGGAGGCCAGTCAGGATTGTGATAGCCGGCAGCTTCATCCTCAAGGGAGGCTGCACCACCAGGGCCCAAAGGCTCTGGGTCGGGGGAGCGGCCAGAGCTGTCAGCTGAGAGGGTGGCAGAGGAGAAGAAGAATGTTGTTTAATAGGAAGGCAGGGAGGGCAGAGGGAAGCAGATTTTTGAAGGACAGGGTTGTAAAGGTGAGTGGAGGAGGGAGTCCCCGTGTCGGAGACAGCTGGAGAATCAAAAGGAGGAGGCTGGAGAGAATGCAAATCTGGATAAAGGCGAGGTGGATCAGAAGGAGGGGAGTCCTGTTCAGGGGTGATGTCTATAAGAGTGAAAGGAACGGAGTCCTGAGACGGAGACCGAGAGGGGTGATGAGAAGAGCAGGTAGAATTTGGCCTGGACTGTGACAGACAATATTCTGCAACAGACAAAAGTTGACGCTTTCCTATATCCTTATCAGCATCTTCAATAATGTCCCTAATAATACCCCAGAAAGAGAAAATTGTCGCAGGAAGAGGAGAATTGTCTTCATTTTTGATTTTTTCATTTAACTCATGGCCTACCTTTTGCCATTTTTTTGGATGAATAGTAGGACCATCTATTATGAACCATGGACAGCTTTTATCAATAAACACAAAGAAATTTATAAGATCCTTCTTTTTAACCCTTATTCCTCTCTCTCTGAGTGTATGTTTGAGGTCCTTTACAAAGGACGCCTCCTTTGACAGAGAATGGCCCATTCTTATGGGACGGAAATGAAAATAGACTCACTCGAGGACGACAGGTCGCGGGTGACGATCGCTGTCTCGCTCAATCTTAATGTGTACACGCTTCGTCGAGAGTCCGTCCGGAGGGGTCCGTGCCTCGAGCCCCACGTTGGGCGCCACGTGACCCGACCCGCGGGTCCTAGTAATTCGTGGGGGCGAGGAGGACCACAACCTGAAAAAAGAATGGGCGAGAGAGGGAAAGGACTCAAGGAAGCAATTGCTTGTCAAGAGCCATGTATTTAAGTGCAAAGCGCCTTTTTATAATATGTTTTACAAGTGGAGGAGGTGAGAGGGGCCAGGTGGTGGGAAAGTACAGAATCTTCTTGGCCTGTGCCCTGGACATTGTATGATCTACCCATTTTTCTCAGAAGACACGGTACACTGCTTTGAATCAATCTGTAACTGCCAACCCATTTTTCTTCAGAAGACACGGTACACTGCTTTGAATCAATCTGTAACTGCCAACCTGGAACTTTGTGTTTGCCAGGCAGTATGAAGCTGCAGGGGACATTGTGCAGGTGGGGAGAGGTAGGGGGTGAGGGTGAGAGGCGAGGGTCTTGGCTTCTGACACTTCTACAACAATGGGGTACTCAAATTAATATTCCTGCAACCCCAGAAACAGCAAATGATGAAATGATGGATGTACATGTAGAAGGTATTGATATGGATACTCAAGAGCAATCACAAATTGTGTCCAGTGTCCAAACACAGGACACCCCAGGCATGGAGTTTCCAAATTTATACTAGGGGCCACTGCTGAAATTCCAACAGCCCTACCCTTGAAATGGCTATCAAATAATCAGGTATGACAAGAGCAGTGGCCCATAACAAAGGAAAAATTGGAGGCTCTTGAGCAATTGGTAAAAGAGCAGCTAGAGGCTGGTCATATAGAAGACTATACCTACCTGCCCATGGAATTCTCCAGTATTTGTGGTAAAAAAGAAGTCAGGGAAATGGAGAATGGTAACAGATTTAAGAGCTGTGAGTAAAGTAATTCAGCCAATGGGTCCTTTGCAGTCTGGTATACCATTATCTTCTTTACTACCAAAGTCATGGCCTTTAATAGTAATTGATTTAAAAGATTGCTTTTTCACAATTCTGTTGCATAAAAATGATAGGGAAAGGTTTGCTTTCTCTGTGCCTACTTTTAGTAGGCCAATCAAGAGGTATCACTGGAACGTGCTTCCACAGGAAATGTTGAATAGTCCAACTTTATGTCAATATTTTGTACTAAAAACATTGGAAAAATCTGTAGGCAATTTCCTCAATCTATTATTTATCATTATATGGATAATTTTTTGTTGACTGATTCTGATGCTGGTACTTTAGAGAGCTTATTTAAAGAAACAGAAAATTCTGCCACTGTGGGGGTTACAAATTGCTCATGAAAAAATACAAAGAGGAGATTCAGTCAACTATTTGGGTTATAAAATAAGTCATCAAAGAATAAGACCACAAAAGGTACAGATCCGTAGAGACTAACTGAAAACTCTTAATGATTATCAAAAATGGGAGATATTAATTTGCTGAGACCTATGCTTGGATTAAGTACATATGAGTTAACTAATTTGTTTCAGACATTACAAGGGGATTCAAACTAAATAGTCCAAGATGTTTAACTGCTGAAGCAGAAAAAGAACTACTTCTTGTAGAACAAAGATTACAGGATGCATATGTAGATTGAATTGATCCTGAACTTGATTGTATTTTGGTCATTTTACCATCAACTCATTCTCCTACAGGACTTCTTATACAATGGGAAGATAGTATTATGGAATGGATTTTCTTACCACATAAGCAAAGTAAAAAATTAAAGACCTACTTAGAAAAGATAATGGAATTAATTGTGAAAGGTAGGATAAGATTATGTCAATTGTCAGGAATGGACCCAGCTGAAATAGTAGTGCCTCTTACTAATGCTGAGATTAGGTCCTTGTGGGTAATCAATGAGGATTGGCAAAGAGCCTGTAGTAATTATTTAGGAGAAATTAACAACAAATTTCCAAAAAGCAAGTGCATACAATTAAAAAAAAAGAACTAATTGGATTCTTCCACGTATTGTAAAAAGAACGCCAATTCCTGATGCACCAACCTTCTATACTGATGCTAACAAAATGAGAATGGCAGGTTATAAAACAGTCAAAATCAGCAAGGTAATCAAAAGTCCATATACATCAGTTCAAAAAGCAGAATTGTATGCAATCCTTATGGTGTTATTAGATTTTTCTGAGCCTCTTAACATAATTACTGATTCTGTATATGCAGAAAGAGTTACATTGAATATAGAAACTGCTGAATTCATTCCTGAAAACTCAGAATTAACTTCTTTATTCAATTCAATTGCAACAGGTCATCAGAACTAGAAATAACCCATTATATATAACTCATATTCGGTCTCATACAGGTTCACCAGGTCCATTGGCACAAGGAAATGAGGAGATTGACCAATTACTAATAGGAAGTGTGCTAGAAGCTTCCAAATTTCATGAGAAACATCATGTTAACAGCTCAGGTTTAAAGAGAAAATCTCTATCACTTGGCAACAAGCCAAAGAAATAATTAAAAAGTGTCCTACATGTTCTTTTTTTTTTTTTTTTTTTTTTGGTTTTTCGAGACAGGGTTTCTCTGTGTATCCTTGGCTGTCCTGGACTCACTTTGTAGACCAGGCTGGCCTCGAACTCACAAAGTTCCGCCTGCCTCTGCCTCCCAAGTGCTGGGATTAAAGGCGTGCGCCACCACCGCCCGGCTACATGTTCTTTTTATAACCAAATTCCATTACCTGCAGGTAGGAACCCTAGAGGTACTAAATAGAATGAGACTGGGCAAATGGATGTATTTCATTTTGCAGAATTTGTAAAGAAAGGTACATACATCATACCATTGATACATACTCAGGGTTTCAATAGGCAAATTTTCTGAAAAGGCTGATTGTGTTATTACACATTTATTAGAAATAATGGCATGTATGGGTATACCTGCACAAATTAAGACTGATAGTGCTTCTGCATATGTATCTAAAAAAATGAAGCAATTCTTTGCCTATTATAATATAAGGGATATTACTGGTATCCCACACGATCCTACAGAACAAGCAATTGTAGAAAGACCTAATCGTACTTTAAAAGAGATGCTTAATAAACAAAGGGGGGGAATTAAAGAATCCCAGGGACAGATTGCACAATGCTTTACTAACACTGAATTTTTTGAATGTTGGAGAAAAAGATACTACTGCAGCTGAGAGACACTGGGTTATAGAAAAAAACTGAGGAACTAAATCAACCAATATACTATAAGGATATTTTAACTTTAGAATGGAAACCTGCACTAGTTTTAAGATGGGGACGTGGATATGCATATGTATCTACAGGAAATGAGAAAATGTGGTTACCAACAAAACTTATAAAGATTAGATCTGACCAGGGAGAGCCTCTTAATAGTTGAGACATAAATGTCTTCCTATGGTAAGAAATATCTGATATTCATAATATTCCATTCTTTCATTTAGCATGGCTGGAGTTTATGCTTCAAATGGACTTAAAAAATTAATCTATGCCTTTCTCCTCCTTAAACTTAGAGAAAAAAATTTATTTTCAGATCCAAAGTCTGAATGACAGTATCAAGACAAATAGGCCAAATGATTCAGCCTAACGACTGCTTCAATTACTAATTTTTCAAAAAAAAAAAGAGCATGCAAATCAACTTTAAAAAGGGCTAGCCCAAAATGATCGATCATATAGAAATTGGACAAGGAAAAGTTATAGCTGGCTATCCCAGGAATTGGCCAATATCTCAAATTTTAAAGGGTGCCCAAAAAATATTTCCAACTTCATTCCCAGGAGGTGGAATGAAAATTTTTTGTTGTCCTATCTTATGTATTGTGATTGTCTGTTGTTTGTGATGAATGGCATATGATGATTTGTCATTTAAGATGAATGGATATAATGAATGGAACTTTAAGAATTGGAGTGGGTAGCCGGGCGGTGGTGGCGCACGCCTTTAATCCCAGCACTTGGGAGGCAGAGGCAGGCGGATCTTTGCGAGTTTGAGGCCAGCCTGGTCTACAAAGTGAGTCAAGGACAGCCAGAGCTGTTAAACAGAGAAACCCTGTCTCGAAAAACCAAAAAAAAAGAATTGGAGTGGCATGGTCAGGTTTTTCCTCAGAATCTTCCCTTTCAGATTCTATTGAGAGATCATCTTGGAAAGCTGTGCTACTTCAGCTGGAGCACTCAGGACATCATGGATTCATATGGTTACAATGGAAAAAAAAGAGAAATATATATGGGTTGGAGTTAGGGATTTCTTTCTTTCTCTATTCCTTGTCTCTTTAAAAAAATTATTTTGTTTATATTGTTAGAAATTTAAGATTCTGTTTATTTATACAAGTTTAAAAATTGTTTTGTATATAATAGAAAATTAAGTTTATTGATAAGAATTTAAAATCATTTTGTTCACATGTCTTTTGATTGTCAAAAGATGTAAATAAAACTATGTATTGTGAGAAGCTTAAGGTTATTTTAACTCTTGCTTTAATGTTTATTGATGACAATTTAAAGTTATTGTTTATGTATTGTACATAAACAATTTATTTACATTGTATATGTAGTTATGATTGTAGATTTATTTATTTTACAAGAAGGGGGATATGTAGAGAGTTAGATTAATATAAATTAGATTTAGTAAATAACTAGGTTTCTGATACAATCTCTTAATCCGGGGCATGAAGATCAACTTGGCTGTGAGCAATTAGCTTATCAGCTTGTAGACTAAAAACAAGGATGAAGTCATGTGAAAGTCACGTGAAACAAGGGGAGCCTATGGACTAAAAAACAAGGTTGAAGCCAGGTGAAACAAGGAAAGACTTTATGACCTGGCATTGTGTTCAACTGCTAAGTGGGCAGAGCCCAAATTAAGCTGAACCAGGTGGAACAAGGAGTGATCCTATTTAAGGACAAGTGGATGAGCCGGGGAGAGGGCCCCATGCTAGAGAGCTTACTTAACTACTAACCCTACAAATTCCTACAACCCCTATGACTTAACCACTAAATCTATTGATAACTATTACAACTATTTTCATAACCTTTAGAAGGATACAGTCTCTGGAGTAGGTCCTCCGTCGTCAGGAACACAGTCTCTGGGGTAGACCCTTTAATGCACTTAGCAGTCTTTATTCTGGAATATCTTAGACGTAGATTCGTCAGGGTAAATTGTCTATGGTGGTTTCACCTTAAATAAGGCTTGAGGCTTTCTTCTCTCTGGGAGACCTCAGCGTCTGTAGGCCAACTTACTTCCTTCGTATCAGCAACTCTGCCACTCTGCCTCAGTCTTTAAAGCTGGCCACAGTTCCGTTCAGGCCGCTGTTCGGACAGGTCAAACCCCTCTAGGCAAAAGCTGAGCCACAGGGTTTAGTCCTTGGCCTTTTGCTGTCTTGCTGAGGCTTTCTCTGCTCACCAGCTTCCTTCTGCCTCAGGGAGATCTGGCCATTGGTCTGCCAGCACTTTCTTCAGCAGGACTCACTAACATCGGAGCTCTCTAGTATGGGGGGCCCTTAGCACGCAGCTCTCCGGGCTCATCCACTTGTCCTTAAATAGGATCGCTCCTTGTTCCACCTGCTTCAGCTTAATTTGGGCTCTGCCCCTTTAACAGTTGAAAACAATGCCAGGTCATAAAGTCTGTCCTTGTTTCACCTGGCTTCAACCTTGTTTTTAGTCCATAGAGACTCCCCTTGTTTCATGTGACTTTCTCGAGACTTCATCCTTGTTTTTAGTCCCCAAGCTGATAAGCTAATTGCTCACAGCCAAGTTCATCTTCATGCCCCAGATTAAGAGACTGTATCAGAAACCTAGATATTTACTAAATCTAATTTATATTAATCTATCTTCCTACAATCATCATCATCCTGGTTTCATGCAGGCCAAACAAGAGAGGTATAATGGGGCAGGTCCAAATTCACACCCTTGCATCATTCAAGTCTGTGAGTGGTGGCACTAATCTTTGCAATCCCTGCACTGACATTATTATTTTTGATTTAGCATTTTCTTCGATAGAGGTAGTTCTTTTTTTTTTTTTTTTTTTTTTTTTTTGGTTTTTCAACACAGGGTTTCTCTGTGTAACAGCCCTGGCTGTCCTGGAACACACTCTGAAGACAAGGCTGGCCTTGAACTCACAGAGATCAGCCTGCCTCTGCCTCCCAAATGCTGTGATTAAAGGCGTGCGCCACCACCGCCCGCCCGGCTGATAGAGGTAGTTCTAATGATTACCTGAGGTTAGGGGAAAATACAGGGATTATGCTAATTGCTGAATATGTCCTTTTCTTTTTTTTTTCTTTATTTCTTTCTACAGTGTGTGTGTGTGTGTGTCTGAAAGGTGTTCATGTGTGTGTGTGGTGTGCATGTGTGTGCATGCGTGCATATGTGTGTGTATGGATTAGAGGATATCTTTTTTTTTAATAATTTATTTTTTATTTCTTCAAGTTACATCTCAATCACAATCCCCTCCCTACTCCCCCCTCCAGTCCCACCCTTCCACCCTCCTCCCCCTCAGCCCCACCATCCTCTTCCCTTCTTTTTTTTTTTTTTTTTAGTTTAAGGTATTTATTTTTCCCCCCAACAGCTCTCCCTTTCAGTCCAAATAATGGTTCTTTTTCTTATAACTATAAATACAATACAAAACAACAGAAATAAATAGGCCACGATTATAAGAGTTATATGGCTTAGCATACATTCCCAATGTCCAGTCCATATGTATTTGGCACCTGACTTTAACATTCTACTATCTAACCATCTCCATGAGTTTAAAGTTCTATATCTAACTCAGCTTTCATACTAACTTGTCTCATAATTTTAAAAATATCTTCTTAGATCCAGAACACCCTCGATTCCTAAACAACTCAAAATTTAACTATGAGACTCTAGGTATCTATTCAACCACCTCAGAGACCTGAGAGGGATAAATATATCTGATTATATAGGAAGTGCAGGGCCTGCAGCTTCCAAAACTAAAAAATGACATACCAGTGGCTGCCTGGACAGTTCCCATTTTCTCTCCATACATTACAGCATCAATCTTCAGCCATTTGGCCCCATTTCTCTGACAGACATTGGTTGTAGAGCAGGAATTATGAAGGACTTACCTACCCTGTCTTGGCAGAGCTAGGCTGTCGACTTACCTGCTTCCAAGTTTTGTCCTTTTTGGACAGAAGTCTGTCTACAGTTGAAGCAAGTGGTTTTTCTTGCCAAGAGAATGGCTTACCACCAATTTAATCATCTCCCACTGGAGATTCTTCGATGCTCATCTTCTACTTGGAGTAATATAGGGGGTGCTGTCAGGAGCTGACATGTCTCGATATCAAAAAATCTTAAGTTAAGAAAACATCTTTGAATGCCATATTCTGCAGATCTCTTGAGGTTTTTGAAGATGCCCTATCTATATCTTATATTTAGATAAGCAAATATTGCTTGTCTCTTAGCAACTTGATTTCTGAGTAGCTTAGAAAATAACTGTGATAGACTGTCATAGTAACTAACAAAATGACACGTTTTCATGACTATTAGTTTCCATTTCTTAATTATCCTAAACAGTTTATGTCGGTTATATGAATATCTTATAAGAATCCATTCTCTCTTTCCATCATGTGGATTCCAGGAATTGAACTCAGGTCATCAGGTTTGGTGGTTAGTACCTGGTTTTTTTTTAGATTTATTTATTTCTTATGTATACAGTGTTCTGTCTGCAGGTATGCCTGCAGGTCAGAGGAGGGCAACAGATTTCATTATGTATGGTTGTGAGCCACCGTATGGTTGCTGGGAATTGAACTCAGGACCTCTGGAAGAGCAGTCAGTGCTCTTAACCACTGAGCCATCTCTCCAGCCCAGTTGCTTTGTTTTTTGGAGATGGGATTGCTATGTAGCCTTATGCTGGACTTGAATTCATTATGTACCCTAGGCTAGCTTCAAACTAGAGGTGTTCCTTCTTGCCTCAGCTCCCCAACTGCTAGGATACAGGTACCACCAAATCTATGCTTAACCATGCTGTCAATCTCAATTTGCATTCTGGAACCATGAGCCAGATCTGAGCTGTACTGATCACCTGACCTTCATAAGCCCTCCTCTAATTACAGTGCCACAGTGAAGCTCTTGTTGGTCTTCTTGCTCGGATGGAAGGGCATCCTGAGACACAGGAGCCCAGGAACCACACAGCTCTGAGAGAGATCCTCTTCAGCAGAGTCATTGCAGCTCCCAGGGAAGGGTGCCCCAGCTGAGCTGAGGAGTTCAGGAGCCTCAGCCCTACTCCACTTCTTCATTTCTGCTCTTCATCACTTCTTGGCTTCTTCTGATGAGAGAGTCATGTGAGGCAGCACATCTCATAAAAGAGATTTATTGGCTGGGCGGTGGTGGTGCACGCCTTTAATCCCAGCACTCAGGAGGCAGAGGCAGGCAGATCTCTGTGAGTTCGAGGCCAGCCTGGTCTACAAAGTGAGTCCAGGACAACCAGAGATATACAGAGAAATCCTGTCTCAAAAAACAAAACAACAACAACAAAAAAGAGATTTATTGGAGAGTTCTGGGTGTGGAGGGACAAATCCAGGGTGTGGCTGCCGCTTCTCCTGGGACAGGACAGCAGTGAATTGAACAAAGGGCAGGGTTTACATAGGATTTCTTAGTGGGTGGAGCTTTTCTGGCCAGAGACTTCTAGAGTGAGTGGGATTGGTGGGATTTCAAGTCCTGAGCTTGGGGGAGCTCAGGGATTGGTGAGTTTTCCTGCTTAGGGATTGGTGGCTTTTTTTCTTCACCTCCTTTTCCCTGAATCAAGCCCATGGGTTAGCATGGGAAGACCTTCCTGACCACAATCAGCTTTGACTGAGGAGTCATCTCTGTGGAGCTGCTTGGGGAAGCTGGAGAGGAGAGGCCGCCACCGTGGATGGCTCCTGTGGTGGCATCTCATGGTAGCACTGAGGGAAAGAAGATGCAGACACTGTGGACAGCTCCTGTGAGCATCTCAGCAGGCTGAGATGTTGCTGTTTTGACAGATGTTGACATTTTGACAGATGTCACTATTTTGATGGATCCTCTTAGGGCCGCTGCTTTGACAGCTCTTGTGTAAATTGCTCAGGGACTATGTCCCTGTGTCATCTTTTTAAAGAGATTAATTTTATGTGTGTGACTGTTTTGTTTACGTGTGTAAGTGCACCATATGTGCACAGTGTAGCTGGTTTCTGCTACTTTGTGGGTTGTAGGTTCTTCTTTCTTCCACCCTTCTTTTCTCCCCCCCTCCCCGCCACCCAGTTTCATCCCTAACACTAGATAGGAGAGAAAGAAGGATAGAGGAGAGAGAGAGAGAGAGAGAGAGAGAGAGAGAGAGAGCAATTCCTGAATCTAATTTTTTCCCTTTTGTTTCTTCTTTGACCATGACTACTGACAAACCACAACAACCCCCCCCAAATGACCATCAAACACCAACCTTGTCTCTCTGGGCTCTAGCATTTATATACCCTCTGAAAAGTTCCCAGAATTCCAAATGTCACACAATCACAGAAACTATCTGCAGCTGGCAAAACCATGTTCCTGCTAGAACACAAGGCAATCATAGCCAGCTGCTGCAGACAGTCAGAAGCACCCCCATATCCACACACCTGGGATCAAAAAGAAAACACATTCTTATCACTACATTTCACCCTTCCTGTTTCAATAAAGAAGGTAAAGGAACTCCAGGCGTAATGGACCCATTGGTTGAATTACTCTTGGTTTTTTGTCTTTTTTTTTTCTACTTTGTGTGGGATTCTTCTTGTAGTGCCTGAGCCTTGCGTTGCATGGCATGCCACCAGCACTGTCAGGTCTCCTGTTTCCAGCCCACCTGTGCGGCTGGAGCAGTCAAAATGGTGGCTCCTACGGCTGCCCCCATCAGAATGGCACAGCTGACTGGGAAGCTGTCCTGCCTCATCCCTCTGGCTCTGGAGCTGTCCATGTTGACAACATCTTTCCTGCCTCAGCCTATGGCCATCAAAGGAGCTGTCCACAAAGGCAGCACCTCCTCTCCAGTCTCTGTCAGCTATTCATACTGCAGGAAAAGACTTCCCTGCCACCAACTGACTTCCTTTGCAATCTTGTCAACTTTGTAAACTTTGTAAACCCTCAAGGCAGGAAAGTGGCCAGACCCCTGCCTGAGGAACTTCAGCAGCCTGGCCCCTCCCCCAGATCTCTCATAACATTCCAGCCTCCATAACTGTCACAAAGGTCATCTCTGGGCCCTCAATAGAACCCATCCCAGATTATGCTAATTTCATATGAAAAGTCTAGACAAAACCCCACCAATCCATGAGCAGGAAACCCACCAATCCCAGAATGAGAAAGCCCACCAATCCCTGAGCTCTCCAAGCTCAGTGCTTGAAATTCCACCAATCCTCACTCTGGAAATCCCTGCCCTAGAAAACTCCACCCCCAAGAAATTGTATATAAGTGCTGCACCTTGTTCAATTCCCTGCTGTCCTCTCTCAGGAGCAGGGCAGCCCTACCCTGGATTTATCCCTCTTCACCCTGGAGGAGTGAATTCATAAACTCTCATAAAACTTCTTTTATGAGATTTGCTTTCTGCTGAGACTCTTTGCTGCCTGCTGAGATTCTTTCATTGGAAGAAGCTAAGAAGCAAAGAAGGAGCGGGGGCTCAGACTCAGGCTCCCAAACTCAGCTAGGGGTGAGGAAACTCCCCTGTGAGCTGCAACGTCTCTGCTGAGGAGGCCTCCTCTCAGAGCTGTGTGGTTCCTGGACTCCTGTGCCTCGGGATGCCCTTCCACTGGGACACTGTCCCACCTAAAAGAGCTGTGTGGTTCCTGGGCTCACGAGTCCCAGGATATCTTCCTCAGAGCTGTAACACTTTCACTGGGGATACCTTCTCCCCTCAGAGCTGTGTGGTTCCCAGGCTCACAAGTTCCAGGATACCTTCACATCCATGCAGGCCAAACACTAACACTTCTCCTAAATGTCTCCTAACAAGATCTTATCTGTCTCATCTCAGCGTCTCCTGGCAAAACTGTCACCAGCTGTCTTCTCTTCTCATACTCTGCTGGCCCAATTCACTTTCAACTGTCTCCTATTTTTACTCTGCTCAACTTCTTTTCTTCTCTAGCCCTACTCAGTCTTTTTCTTCCAGCACCAACTGTCTTCTCTAACCTTACTCTCTGACCCTACTCCAGTTCTACTCAATCTCTTTCAGCCCCTGCTGGCTTTTTTTTTAATATCCTCTCCTGTTCCCCGAACTCCAAGAGACAACTGACATTGAAGGGAATAGGATCAACTGGGGATCTTTTAAAGGACCAGGCACACAAAATAAATCACACTACATTTCCTCCCGTTTGTTTTAGCTACTAGTTATGCAGTTTTTGGTTTGGTTTGGTTTTTTAAGGTTTTTCAAGACAGGGTTTCTCTGTGTATCCTTGACTGTCCTGTACTCACATTGTAGACCAGGCTGGCCTTGAACTCACAGAGATCTGCCTCCTGAGTGCTGGGATTAAAGGCGTGTGCCACCACATTCAGCTAATTATGCCGTTTTGAAGCTGTTTCTCAGTTCTTTCCAGTGTCTTTTCCAGGCTTCTCAGGTATCTGATGTAATCTTGATTTCTCAGGCACTTATCCTGAGATAACAGCAGTACTTCTCTTTCCTGTAACTTGGGTACCACTTCCTGAACCTTTTATACTCCTGGACTGTCTTATCTTCTAGCATTTTGTATTTTGGAGTTCCTCGATAAAGTCTCTTTAATTTCTGCTTCTAGCTCTGTGAACCTTTGGCTTGCAACTCCAATTTTAAGTTTTTAGCAATGAGGTGTAACAGTAAATTTTTATTTAAAACACATATTTATTAATAATTAATAAACACCTATATCTTTTTTTGTTTTGTTTTTCCAGACAGGGTTTCTCTGTGTTGCCCTGGCTGTCCTGGAACTCACTCTGTAGACCAGGCTGGCCTTGAACTCACAAAGATCCACTTGCCTCTGCCTCTCAAGTGTCTGGATTCTCTGAGATTCCATCTTACTCCTGTCAGAATGGCTAAGATCAAAAACTCAAAAGACAGCACATGCTAGCGAGGTTTCGGAGAAAGGGGAACACTCCCACATTGCTGGTGGGAGTGCAAACTTGTACAACCACTATGGAAATCAGTCTGGCAGTATCTTAGAAAACTTGGAATAGCTCTACCTCAAGACCCAGCCATACCACTCCTGGGCATATATCGAAAAGTTTTCTCAGCAAGCCACAAGGACATCTCCTCATCTATGTTCATAGCAGCCTTATTTGTAATAGCTAGAAACTGGAAACAACCCAGATGTCCCTCAACCAAAGAATGGATTTTAAAAAAAACTGTGGTACATTTACACAATGGAATACTACTCAGCTATCAGAAACAAGGAAATCATCCAATGTGCAACCAAAAGGATGGAACTAGAAAAGCTCATCATGAGTGAGTTAACTCAGACTCAGAAAGATACTTATGGCATATATTCACTTATAACTGGATTTTAGCCATTATAGTATAGGATAACCATCTGACAATCAATAGACCCAAAAGAGCAGGAACATGGACTTGTATTATTATGCAGATAAAGGCAGGACATAAAGGAGGAGCTTGTTGTCACTTGGACTTGGGGCCCGAGATGGGCAGAGCCCAGTGGAGGCCATAGCTCTGTGAGAAACACTAAATGCCTTGTTGAAGGGGCATGGCTAGTAAACCACAAAAGCTGCAGATGATGTCGGTTGCTGGGAGAAGCCACGGGACCGCTGGATATGGTGAGAGATCTTGTGGGACCTCGAGAATGCTAAGAATGTCAAAATGATGCTGTATATAAACCAGAGAGCTCCACACGGCATTCTCTTCCTCTTGCCCTCAGGGACTGAGAAGACAACGTATGCTGGAGAAGTGTACAGCAAAGTATACCATTCCTCAGCATTTGAGCTGCAATAGCCTGAGGCACATCCCATAAACCCGCCTAAGAAGGCTGGCAGGAAAGGCATGGCATAGAACCTGATGAGAGTGAGTTTTTGTTTGTTTGTTTGTTTAACCATGATACTTGATTTTTTAAAAAGTTTATTTATTTATTATGTATACAGTATTCTGTCTTCAGGTATATCTGCAGGCCAGAAGAGGGCACCAGATTTCATTGTGGATGGTTGTAAGCTACCATGTGATTGTTGGGACTTGAACTCAGGACCTCTGGAAGAACAGCCAGTGCTCTTAACCTCTGAGCCATCTCTCCAGCCCTGAGAGAGAGTTCTTAAAAACTGGACACTAAAGACGTCCATTCAGGGCTCTGAGGGCACTGGGAGATTGAGCGAGGTGGGCAGAGTGGAGGCTGGTGAGGAACACCAGGTCGTGAGGCACACAGGGGCTGAGGAGACTACAGAAGTGAGACTCAGCTGATGAAGCTGATCTCAAGTTAGCAGTTAAAACGGGCTGGTCTCATAAGCTGGCCACAATCTAGCAGTTGAAATAAACTGACCATATGAACTGGCAAAGTTAGACTCAATGGACACTTAGCTTGAAAGGGACTGCCTGCTGAGACTGCCATATCCAGATTGCTAAAATCAAGTTTTCCCATACAGACCTACCCTAAGAATATTAATGTCCTTTTAAGAAGGTTAAAAATAGGATTGGTTAGGTGTTCTTAGGTATTAAGTGTTTATAGGTGTTAGGTTATTGGTATTAGGTACTAGGTTATAGGATAGAGTGTCATTGCCAGCGACGTCTCAGTTGCATACCCCCCTGTACAGGGCTGGGAATGAGAGAGACAAAGGACACAAGGACGGACACCAAGTCAGACTCTCACCAGAGGGCCAGTCTTTACTACTCCTCAGTTCACCTTAAAGTTAAAAGCTGTAAATACATGGCAGAGTAACCATGGCAACGCATACCTTAGACTCTTCCCACTTTCTCTACCAGGTCATCGAACAGAGCAGTGAATCCCAGGTGCAAGGACGAGTTCCCACGCTCACTGGTCAAAGTGCGTGACACAGTGAGAAGCTGAGTGTGTGACAGGCCACCAGACGGCTGTCACCAGACGGCTGTCACCAGATGGCTGCCACAGTGTAGGGGTGGAGATAGGGTTCTCTGTGTATCCTTGACTGTCCTGGACTCACTTGGTACACCAAGCTGAAACCGTACTTTTTAATTATTAAACACTTATTAATAACTATATTCACTTTTAACAAATACACTTACTTAACTACTATTCCTATAAATTCCTACAACCCCTAAGACCTACCCACTAAACCTACTGACAACTATTACAACTATTTTCATAACCTTTTAGAAGGATACAGTCTCTGGGGCAGGTCCTCAGTGGTCAGGAACACAGTCTCTGAAGTAGACCCTTTAATGCATTTAGCAGTCTTTATTCTGGAATATCTCAGATGTAGACTCGTCAGGGTAAATTGGCTATGGCAGTCTCACCTTAAATAAGGCTTGAGGCTTTCTTCTCTCTGGAGACCTCAGCCGTCTGTAGGCGAACTTATTTCCTTCATATCAGCAACTCTGTCGCTCTGCCTCACTCTTTAAAGCTGGCCACTGTTCAAACAGGTCAAACCTCTCTAGGCAAAAGCTGAGCCACAGGGTTTAGTCCTTGGCCTTTTGCTGTCTTGCTGAGGCTTTCTCTGCTCACCAGCTTCTTTCTGCCTCAGGGAGATCTGGCCATCAGTTCACCAGCACTTTCTCCATCAAAGGATACAAACTACTCGTTGTCCTTTTTAGCATGAGGACTTGCTAGTATTAGAGCTCACTAGCATTGGCTCTCTAACATGGAGCCCCTAGCACGCCCTCTCCCTGGCTCATTCACTTGTCCTTAAATAGGATCGCTCCTTGTTCCACCTGCTTCAGCTTAATTTGGGCTCTGCCCACTTAGCAGTTGAAAACAATGCCAGGTCATAAAGTCTTTACTTGTTTCACCTGGCCTCAACCTTGTTTTTAGTCCATAGAGACTCCCCTCGTTTCAGGTGACTTCATCCATAAGCTGATAAACTAATTGCTCACAGCCAAGTTGATCTTCATGCCCCAGATTGAGGGACTGTATCGGAAACCTACATATTTACTAAATCCAATTTATATTAATCTAACTCCCTAGACCAGGCTGGTCTTGAACTCACAGAGATCTGCCTGCCTCTGCTTCCCGAGTGCTGGGATTAAAGGCATGTGCCACCACACCCACAGAATATAGGTATTTTATAGATGTTTGATAAGTACTAATATGTATTTAAATAAAAATTTTCTGTTACAGTGGTTTGGGCTGCTTAGCATCGAACCCAGGGCCTAGGCAAGCACTCTACCACTGAGCTACATACCTTGTCTCTCCCCTGCTGTCCCTCTCTTTCTTCCTCCCCTTCCACACCTCCCTCCCTCTTTCTCTCTTTGCCCCCTCTCTCCAGGGTCTAGCTTAACTGACCATGCAGGCCTTGTTGGATCCTCTTGCCACCCCATAAAGACTTTGCCCAGGCCCAGCTTCACTTAGTTTAAAAAAAAAAAAACACAGTATAATGGGGCATGCCTTTAAATTCAGTGTTCAGGAGGCTGAGGCAGGTGGATCTCTGTGAGTTCAAGGTCACTCAGGCTTACATATCAAGTTCCAGGCCAGCACCAGAACTATACAGTGAGACTCTGTCAGAAAAAAAGACAAAACACAATTATCATTATTTCTAGATACCGTCCTGTGCTAAAGAATACCAGAACTTATTTCTTATGCACGTGTGTGTTCATGTGTGGTGTGCACACACATGTGCACATGCATGTGGAGACTAGAGGTTAACAGTGTGGTATCTTTCTTCACTCTCCAAGTTTTTATTTTAGTTTTACACAAACTTATTGTGTACAAATTTAAGCATTTGAAATAGTAAACTTATTTACCTTTCCATAAACACCAACATCCCGCCTCTTGAAAAATTGTTACAGCCAGGAGTGATGGCACACGCCTTTAATCCGAGCACCAGAGGCAGAGGCAAAGGCAGGTAGATCTCTGTGAGCTCAAGTTCAGCCTGGTCTACATAGTGGATTCCAGGACCATCAGGGCTACAGAGAAGTACATATGTGTAGTGTGATTTATTTTGTGTGCCTGGCCCTTTGAAGGACCCTATGCCCTTCAGTGTCAGTTGTCTCTTGGACTTCTGGGATCAGGAAAGGATATAAAAAGCCAACAGGGGCGGAGAGTTGGTAATAGGACTGGGGAGAAGGTGAGATTAGGGTCCAGCTGGCCGAAGAGCAGGATTGGAGTAGAGTCAGAGAAGAGTAGGGCTAGGAGGAGGATTAGAGAAGACAGTTGGTGCAGGAAGAATGAAGATTGAGTAGGATTAGAGAAGAGAAGGCAGTTAATGAAGAAGAGAGATTGAGCAGAATGAAGATAAAAGACAGTTGAAAGTGAATCCGGCTAGCAGAGTGAGAAGACAGTGAAGCTGAGCAAGGAGAAGCTGAGCTGAGCCAGAGAAGATACTGTAAGGAGTCAGTTAGGAGAAGGACACATGAAGAACTCACTCAAAGTGGTTGCTAGGGTCAAGGAATGGATTCCTGAACCCAAACCTGGGGCGACTGAGGAATCACCAGAACACTGGTGAACGATGCAAAAAGCAAGAGGATTTTATTCTCCAGCGCTGGGGGCCAACCTCACAGACTCCTCATCTCTATCTATACATTGAATGGTGCTGGCTAAAGGTTGAGGAGCTCATTTGGTCTCCTAGTGACAGGGATTTTCCTAATTTAAGGGGTAAATATTGTAGTATTTGGTTTACCCACAGTTGCTCTGGGAAGCTGCTGTGCCCAAGCGGGGAACTTGGTTATGGTTAGAGCTTCCAAACCCAAGGAGGTCGTACGTGACAACTTCTGGGGCAAGCTGACCCAGAATTAAGGGCCTACTCAAAATTCCCAGGCTTCTGAAGCCTGGCTAAAGTTTGGTCAGTCTCAACATAGTGAATAAAGAGAATAAAGGAAAAAAAAAACCATAAAGCTACACTTAAGCTATAACTCAACTTAATAAAAAAGAGTAAAGTGAATATAAGTCTTTTTGGCACAGTCTCATTATGTAATCCATACTGGCTTCCAACTCTTAACCATCTTTCTTCCTGGGTCTTTTGAGTACTGGGCTTACAGGAGCCCACCTCCGCTGGGCTTGTGTAAGCCCAGGACTGCCTTCATTTACATATTAATGAACTTGGCAAAAAATTACAATGCAATCTAAAACTTTCCCTAATTCCAAATCCAACCTCACTAAGCACAGTCCTTAATCTGTAACTTCAGTAGAGACTAAGCGAGCAGAGCCACGGGTTCAAGCACTATGTCAAAGCCTCTAAGGACTCAAACTAGGTTTCTGAAATGCAATGCCCAGGCTTTCCCAGGCTCCAGAGGCTGACCATGTTATATCAGCGGGACGCACGCTGAGAGACCTGGAAGACACAATTTTGGGCACCAGGGATATCCAGGTCCTCAGAATCGTTTCAGATGTCCCGCCGTTCCGGGTCGCTGCTCCTTGCGGCTACAGCCAATCATCGGCCGTTGTGATTGCGCAGAGCGGTCAGTGAGGCAGCAGGTGGCTTCTAGTTTTTGAAGGCCTCTCCTCCCCACACACAGAAACGGACACCGACCCTCCTGAAGCGGCTATTGTATTTAAAGGCAAATGGGGCGCTGCGGGCAGTGGAAGTCCGAAAGACATCGTATTTACTGAGCTGCAGAAATGGCGCCTCAGTGCCGACAATGGCAACTGAGACTAGGTGGTCCCATGTTTTCTGAAGGCATCTCCCGGGTCCCTTCACTCGAGTCGTGTCTTTGTGCGAGCGGCTGTATAGTAAACACGATGGGACGTTACTGATCTCCACCGGAGCTCTGCAAACTCTAGCGGTCATTCGGGGCCCGCTTCGTTCCGCTCGTGTTGCTCGAGTCCGTGAGCAAGGGGCGTGGTAAGGGCGTGGCTTCCCGGGGATGCGGAGGCCGGAAGCGGAAGGCTGGGGCAGCCAAGCCGCTGCCGGGGCCGGATCCCCGATGGCGCCACCCCCGGCCCCAATGCTGGTGCCGATGCCTGGGGAGATCTGGCCTGGTTTCAGGAAGCCTGAACTCGTGAGCTTCGCGGACGTGGCCGTGTACTTCTCCCCGCAGGAGTGGGGGTGTCTGTGCCCCGCGCAGAGAGCCTTGTACCGGGAGGTGATGCGCGAGACCTACGGCCTCCTGGGCGCGCTCGGTGAGGCCCCGGGTCAGAGCCCCGCCCCCCATCCTCCTCGGGGGTTCACTGGGGAGATGCTGTAGACCGACCAAGTGGATTGTGAGCCCTCATCCTGCACTTTTCCACCAGCAGCATCAGTCACCTTCCATTCTCAGGGCTTCCTCGGGAGTCTCCATTCAGGCAAGAGCATCGCAAACCCTGTCCAGGTTAATTTGAGCATAAGTTCCGAGGAGGTGCCCTCACCCTAGTGGGATGCTATCTGCCCGGGCCAGGCTCCCGGGCCAGCACTGTGACCCCTGTTCTCTCTCAGGGTTCCCGGGCCCCAAACCAGCCCTCATCTCTTGGATGGAACAGGAGAGTGAGGCTTGGAGCCCCGCCGCCCAGGATCCTGAGGAGGGGGAAAGTCTGGGAGGAGCTCCGAGAGGTGAGGGATTGTCCCAGGTCATCCCGAATCTTGTTTGTCCGGGGTTTCTTCTCTAGTAAACCTTTCTTTCAGATTCCCCATCCTAGCATCCCTACAGAATTTAAAGAGCCAACATGTGTCAGGTACTAAAGAAAAGAAAGCCGACTTGTTAAAGAGTTTTGGAAACTTGGGAGAGCAGTCTTATGAAGAACAGAGTAGGGGGGCTGGAGACATGGCTCAACGGTCAAGAGCACCTGCTTCTCTTCTGAGGACCCGGGTTCAATCCCCAGCACCCATATGCAGCAGCTGTATGTAACTCCAGTTCCAGGGGATCTGGCACCCTCACACAGACTCAAATGTAGGCAAAAACACCAGTGTATATAAAAAATAAATAAATCCTTTTTTAAAAAGACGTAGTAGGAGAATCTCGAGCCCAAAGACTTTTTAGATTTCCAGATACTTGTTAAAATACCACTCATTTCCCCCTTTTCAAAGTCAATTAAGGCTAGTCATTGTGACACACTCCTTTAATCCCAGCACTCCCAGGGCAGAGGCAGGTGGGTGGGGTCAAGGCTACCTATAGTGAGACCTTGCCTCAGCTCCCCGCCCCCATCCTAAAATGCCCCTAAAAATAGAACTGGTTTCAGGTCTGCCTATCATATTTCTCAAGCAAGGCAAAGTGGTACACGAGAAAAATGCCTGGAAAATGACAGCTTGGATCCCTGAATGGAAGAAATCTGAAGCCAATAAGATGCCTCAGCTAAAAAAGTACCACTGTACCAAAAAAATGTACAAAATACATCAGTAACTATTGTTTATTGAGCATTTACTAAGTGATCAATAAGCACATATGTGTTTAATCCTCCCAATAAATCTGTGAGGTCAAGAAACCATTATTTTTCCCATTTGATGCAAAAGGAAGGAAATTTTAACTGTTTGACTTTCAACAAAGCCTCTGTGTTAGTCACTATGTTAGTATGTTTTGGCGCTACCTGGGTAAAAGTTAGGGTAGTCTGTGCAAAAGTGTTCCGTTTTACTGAAACTTTTTTCTTAAGATTTTATTATCTTTCATTGCATGTAAGTATATGTGTCTGCATTAGTGCAGCTGCCCAAGGAGGCCAGAGGCATGAGAATCCCTGGTGCTGAAGTTACAGTGGCTGTGAGCTGCTTCACGTGGGTTTTGGGAAGTGAACGCAGGTCCTCTGGAAGGACAGCAGGTGCTCAACCACTGAGCCATCTGCCCAGCCTGTTTTGTTTTATTTTTGTTGTGTTGATTTTTTTAAATTTGTTTTTGTTTTTTTTTTTTGTTTTTAAGACAGATAGCTCTGGCTGGCCTGGAACTTGGTATTTAGATGGGGTTGCCCTCAAACTCACAGCAGTCTACCTGCCTCTACCTCTGAAATGCTAGGGTTAACAATGAGCACCCATCATGCCTTACTATCCTGTTTTTGAGACAAAGTCTCACTATGTGGGCCATGCTGGTCTCAAATTTACAGCTATCTTCCTGTCTCAGCTTTTCCAAATGTTGGGATTACAGCTACTTCCCTACTGGGACAAATGAAGGTTGTTTTGGTTTTTTTGTTTTTGTTTTGAGACAGGTTTCTCTATGTAGCCTTGGCTGTCCTGAAACTCACTCTGTAGACCAGGTTGGGCTTGAACTCATAGAGATCCTCCTGCCTCTGTTCCTCAAGTGCTGAGATTAAAGCCACCACCATCCAGTGACAAATGAGTTTTATTTTTTAGTTTTTTGAGACAGGGTTTCTCTGTGTAACAGCCCTGGCTGTCCTGGACTCACTTTGTAGACCAGGCTGGCCTCGAACTCACAAAGATCCGCCTGCCTCTGCCTCCCAAGTGCTGGGATTAAAGGCGTGCACCGCCGCCACCACCCGGCGACAAATGAGTTTTTATTTATTTGTTTGTTTATTTGGCTTTTCGAGGCAGGGTTTCTTTGTATAGCCCTGGCTGTCCTGGACTCACTCTGTAGACCAGGAAGGCCTTGAATTCACAGAGATTTGTCTGCCTCTGCCTCCAGAGTGCTGGAATTAAAAGGCATGTGCCACCACACCCAGCCATTACAGACAGCTGTGAACTGCCATGTGGATGTTGGGTTTGAACTTGGGTCCTTTGGAAGAACAGCCAGTGTTCTTAACTGCTGAGTCATCTCTCCAGCCCGACAAATGAGTTTTTAAAATGCAATTAATTTCTGTTTCCCAGGGGGCATTCCAAATGAGAAGGAGCAGGGCCCCAAGAAAGGAGTCGAGAGGCCAGCCGAGATTCCAGCTCAGTTGCAACCTAAAGAGGTGGTTGAACGTAAGACTTATTCTATGGCCACTAATCCCTCTGCAGGGGCACAGCCACCTACCAAAGCTGCCCTAGATCACATAGCAGGTGCGCAGCTTCCTGTCCAGGTACCCAGCACAGAGGCACAGGCCAGCCAGCGACGCCATGTGTGTGTGGACTGTGGGCGACGGTTCACCTACCCATCTTTGCTGGTGAGCCACCGGCGTATGCACTCAGGTGAGCGACCCTTCCCCTGCCCAGAGTGTGGCGTGCGCTTCAAGAGGAAGTTCGCAGTGAAAGCACACCAGTGGATCCACCGTTCCTGCTCAGGGGGTCGCCGTGGCCGTAGGCCTGGGATCCGGGCTGTGCCTGGAGCCCCGGTCCGAGGTGACCGGGATCCACCAGTGCTCTTTAGGCACTATCCAGACATCTTTGAGGAGTGTGGGTGAACTGAACAGCTGCCTCCATGTGGAGTGGAGCATGAACTTGGCACTAAGAGCCAACTGAGTCAAGACTTGGGAATTGAAGTACATCTCTTAGACTTTTCTCAAGAATTCCTTGGAAACTCATAAAAAGAAAAGTGCCTGTAAAGATTGATACATATTAAACCTGACACCTGCTCCCCTCCCCAGTGCTTTGTGTTTGGGAAAATAAATGGGGTCTGGGCTGGGAATGTGAGTTGGTACAGTACTGTTTTAGTCAGAGTTAAGAGGAACAGAACCAAGGGAATGAACACACACACACACACACACACACACACACACACACAGTATAGTATAGGTAAAGGCAAAGAACAAAAGGAGGAACTTTTTTTTTTTTTTGGTTTTTCAACACAGGGTTTCTCTGTGTATCCTTGACTGTCCTGAGCTCACTTTGTAGACCAGGCTAGCCTTGAGCTCACAGAGGTCTGTCTGCCTCTGCCTCCTGAGTGCTGGGATTAAAGGTGTGTGCCACCACGCCCGGAAGAAACTAACTTTTGAGATGCTTTTTATCCTGGTTCCTACCAAGAGGCAGCCCACAGAAAGGGGATCTTCTTCCCCAGTCAGGACAGTTCTTCAGGTGAGGCTCCCTGCTCAGGTGGTTCTAATTTGTGCAAGTTGACACTAAAACCAACCTTAATAATTTACTTTTGTCAACCTGAAACAAATACAGCATTTTAAAAATCATAAACTTATGTAGGCACATGTGCCTATACAATATGTATATAAATATATATTTTGTTCTTTGACGACATGTAACTCTGGTTGGCCTGGAACTTGCTCTGTAGACCAGGCTGGCTTCAAACTCCCAGAGATCCATCTGCCTTTGCCTCCCAAGTGCTGGGATCAAGAATGTGTACAAATAAACTTTGAACTTTTTTTATTATTTATTTTGGGATTTTTGTTTTGTTTTGTTTTTTTTTTTTTTTGGTTTTTCGAGACAGGGTTTCTCTGAATATCTCTGGCTGTCCTGGACTCACTTTGTAGACCAGGCTGGCCTCGAACTCACAAAGATCCGCCTGCCTCTGCCTCCCAAGTGCTGGGATTAAAGGCGTGCGCCACCACCGCCCGGCTTTTGTTTTGTTTTTTAAGACAGGGTTTCTCTGTGTATCCTTGGCTGCCCTGGACTCACTCTGTAGACCAGGTTGGCCTTGAACTCACAGAGATCCACCTGCCTCTGCCTCTCGAGTGCTGGGATTAAAGGAGTGCGCCACCACACCCAGCTTTATTTTGTTTTTTTTGAGACAGGGTTTCTCTGTGTAGCCTTGGCTCTCCTGGAACTTGTTCTGTAGACCAGGCTGGCCTCAGACTCACAGAGATTTGCCTGCCTCTGCCTTCCGAGTGCTGGACGGCCCAGCAAACTTTTTATTTTTTTAAAATAGGAATGAGGCTGAGATGCACACAGACTGGAAAGTTTCATTTAGAAAAGGTAAGCCCATAGCCAGAATAAATGTCTACTCCACTAAGGACAAAGTGCTTTTCCCTTCATAATGGAAGTGGTCCAATGTAACAAACAACCTGCCACGAAGTCGTTGGCTGGTCACCCTGGGAATGGTACCATATTAAGGGCTCAGTTGTTGGTTCAGCAGCAGGTATAGCCAAAATAGCTTTAGTAGGTGGAAGTTCATGTTGTTAAGCCCATACGTAACTTCCATTTCTGTCACCATGGCCACTTTGTTCATGGTCTCATTGGTCAATGACAGGAATGGCTGGAGAAGGAATCTGTCCACCGAACGGATCATCCTATTTACTTGATTACTGAATTCCTCTTCTTTTGAAGTCATCTTTTGATGACCATTTACAGGGGACACAATTATGTTCACATTCTTTGCCCATGTGGGAATATCTATCTACATGGTTCTTTCTCAGATGTCTTTCTCACCAATTTTCCAATCATGTTTCTTCGAAGTCCCTTGACCATCCAGTTAAACCATTGGCTACAGCCCATGGATCAGTGAGCAATCCCATATCTGGTTATTTCTCCTGCCAAGCAAAATTTATGGCTATGTGTGGTCCCCACAGTTCTGCCCACTGTGAAGATTTTCTCTCATCTGTGTCTTTCATGGCTGTCCCAGAAAGGGGCTGTAATGTTGCAGCTGTCCACTTCTGGCTGGTGCTTTCCTAACATGCAGAACCATCAGTAAAGCCTGGTCTTCTTCAGTCAACTGACCACAGGGCACACCCCATGAGGCTACAGGTGCATACTTGGCAGCAGATGGCATTATAATGGGAGTAGAAACCGTAGGCATTTGGCAACTTATTCATATAACTTGCTTGTATCCTCAGGACCTGTTAGGGGCTGATCATATAGATACTGCCTCCATTTGATAATGGATTGCTGCTGTGCATGTCCTCCTTCATCAACTGTTGGGTCAGATAACACCCAGCTCATGATGGGCAGCTCAGGGTCTCATAGTAAACCTTGTGGCTCATTTTCAAACCTTCAGTACCCACTAAGGCCTAATAGCAGGCCAAGACCTGTCTCAAAGGTGATTAGTAGTCTGCAGATGACAGTAGAGCCTTTCTTAAAATCCCAAAGGTCTCCTTTGTTAATCACTTACAGGGGCCTGCCAAAGGCTCCAAACAGCCACCTCCAGTACCATCGGCTCTGCTGGATCATATGGCCCAAGTGTCCATCGTCTGATGCACATATGTGTTACCAAGTCCAGACTGTTTGGTACCTCCTGCTTACCTGGTCCAATCAGCATAATGTCATCAATATAGTGGATTAGTATAATATTTTGTAGAAGAGACAGATGATCAAGATCACTTTGAAATGGGCTGGAGAGATGGCTCAGTGGTTAAGATCATGGGCTACTCTTCCAGAGGTCCTGGGTTCTATTCCCAACACCCACATTGTATCTGTCTCACAACTATCTTGTTACTCCAGTCCCAGGGGACCTGACATCCTCTTCTGCTGCATGGACATGGAGTATATATAGAAATGCAGGCAGGCAAAATACACATACAAAAAAGCTATGGATTCCCTCAGATTTGACTGGGGGGAGATCACCTAAAGATCTTGGCTTCAGACAGGAAGAAATAAATCAAGAAGATCAACAAAAAAGGTAACCTGTATTGCGGATCCCTCTACATGGTAATAGCTCTGAGACTGGCTGAAAAACAAAAGTTATCTCCAGCCAGGACTTTAGCTAATCCATAGCTGATAAATCTTGTTGGTTACAGTGTCCTCATGACTTGTTATTACATGCCATCCCTTCATATAGCATGGATGAAAATTTATATTACATTTTGTTATACAGTCTAAACTAACTTATAAAGAGAGACACATGCCTTTCACCTGCTCAAACAAAGAGCAAAGAGTCATATTTACCTGATCTGTGTACACTGTACATTCCATATATATGTTAATGCAAAATGTATATTACCTGTGAAAATTTATAAGTTTACATAACAAAAGGACTGGACAGTAGTGAAGTTGGAGTGGCCCTGACAGGATTCGTCCTTGAGAATGAATAGGATGCTGAGACAGTAAGACATATTTATTCCAGCATCCTATTTGATTCATCCTCAGATTGCCTTAATAGATGTTTCATCAGTGTAGGGAGTTAGAATAATTAAATTAGATTTAGTAAATATCTAGGGGTATCTGATACAGTCTCTTAATTCTGGGCATGAAGATCAACTTGGCTGTGAGTGATTTAGCTTATCAGCTTGTGGAAAAACAAGGTTGAAGTCAGGAAAAACAGGAAAGACTTAATGGACTGAAAAACAAGCTTGTCAGAAAAACAGGAAAGACTTAATGGACTTAAAGAAACAAAGTATCTGGCCTGACATTGTTTTCAGCTGCTAAGTGGGCGGAGCCCAAATTAAGCTGAAACAGAGTTCTTCCTATTTAAGGACAGTGCATGGAGCCCCATAAAAAAAGAGGCCCCCCCCATGCTAGACAGCTCCCAGAGTCCTGCTGGAGAAAATGCTGGCTCCCTGAGGCAGAAAGAAGCTGGTGAGCAGATAAAGCCTCAGCAAGACAACAAAAGGCCAAGGACTAAACCCTGTGGCTCAGCTTTTGCCTAGAGGGGTTTGACCTGTCTGAACAGAGGCCTTTAGGAAACTGTGCCTGGCTTTAAGGACTCTGAGGTAGAGCGGCAGAGTTGCTGATGCAAAGGGACTGGGGTCTCCCACAGAGAAGAAAGCATCAAGCCTTATTTAAGGTGAGACTGCAATAACCAACTTACCGTGACGAATCTACATCTGAGAGATCCAGAAAAAGGACTGCTAAGTGCGTTAAAGAATCTACAACAAAGACTGTGTTCCTGACGATTGAGGACTTGCCCCAGAAACTGTATCATTCTAAAAGGTTCGGAAAATAATTGTCAGTAGGATTAGTGGTTAGGTTAAAGGGATTGTAGGAATTTGTAGGATTAATAGTTAAGAAATTGTTGGTATTTGTTATATAGTAATAAATAAATAAATGTTAAATAATAATTAAAAACTTCTGTTACACCTCAGAACTTGCTTTCAGGACAACTTCAAAGAAAGCTGCTGACCCCATTTGGTCCAGTCTCTCAGACTGTTCATTCAGTCAGGACTTCATTTAAACCCTGTATTTTCACAGCACACTGTAAGCATAAGGTTATTGTGTAATTCAAATGCTGATTTTTGTACCCCCCATATCTGGTTTCAATCCTTGTTCTGAGAATCTCCTGTTCCAATGCTGTGAAAATATTGCTCCTCAATTGTCCCTGATATGCCAATAAAGCAACTTACAGCCAATTGCTGAGCAGGGTAGAGAATAGGTCTGGACTTCCTGCCCTCCACGGGAGGAGGAGTTAGAGGAGGAGAAGTAGGAGATTCAGCCATGGGCAGAGGCCCAAGAGACATGAGGAAGATTCAGCTGGAGCAGAAAAAAGATAAAGAGCAAGTATCTTGGGGAATTTGGCAAAAGGGGAGTCAGACTAGTGTAGAGAGTTAAGAACAGATTTAATCTGCTCAGGATTGTGCTGTAAAGCCATATTAAACACATAATATAAAAGACTCAATTATTTGGGTGATAGCTGGGTTAAGAGAGAAATTGTGAAAGGAATAAAACGTTATATAAATTTAAACTAATAGCACACAGAGCACAGAGGCTGGACAGCTAGTTTTCTTTCTTTCCTTTTCTTTCTTTTTTTTTTTTTTTTGGTTTTTCGAGACAGAGTTTCTCTGTGTAGCCCTGGCTGTCCTGGACTCACTTTGTAGACCAGGCTGGCCTCGAACTCGCAAAGATCTGCCTTCCTCTGCCTCCCAAGTGCTGGGATTAAAGGTGTGTACCACCAACACTCGGCTTTTTATTTATTTTTTTTATTTTTTTAGGTTTTTCCAGACAGGGTTTCTCTGTGTATCAGCCTTGCCTGTCCTGGAACTCACTCTGTAGACCAGGCTGGGCTTGAGCTCACAGAGATCCATTTGCTTCTGCTTCTGAGTGCTGGGACTAAAGGCATGCGCCACCACACCCAGCCATTACAGACAGTTTCAAACTGCCATGGGAGTGCTGTGATTTGAACCTGAGTCCTTTGGAAGAGCAGCCAGTGCTCTTAACCTCTGAACCCATCTCTCCAGCACCACTGCTAGCTTTCTTAAGACTGGCCATTATCCCAATTTTCTTGCCCCCTCACCCCCAAAAAAGGGAAGACAATGCCCCAAGAAAAGCAGGAAGCAATTTTAAGAGAACAATGCCCCATTCCCAAAAGGCAAAGTGGATGGCCATGTAGCCAAAAGGTCTGGCCAAAAAGCAGCAGCACTACAAAGCATAGTCCGGCTGCTGATTGGCTCAGAATGAGTAGCTGTGGAATATCTCCCACTATGCTAATAACTTTTTGTATGAGAAAAAAGTGTGGCATTTTAGGAATAAAGAGCTGGTAGCTGGAGCTAGGGCAGAAGAACAGGGAGGTAAAGCAGAGAGTGAGTCTTGGTGGGGATGCAGTGGCAGGGAAGTCGAGTTAAGTTAGATGGCTAGCTGAGAGACTGCCCCAGCAAAAAGGCCAACAGCCTTAAACTATAGAGATATCTCTGTGTCTTTATTGTTAAACCCCAAGTGGGACCCCAGAAACCCCCACACAATAGTTCCGAAGATTTTTTGCATGTTCACATCAAACAAAAACTGAGTAAGCTTCTTCTCTATTTCATTCCAGAAATACCATGATTAATTAGCCAGTCCCAAATGTCTATTACAAGTCATGCCACCATAAACCTCACCGTGCCTATGTTGCCTGTCAGGGTTGGGTCATTATGGACTTTGCTTAGTCTGTGCTGCCAGTGGTAGCTATGATCTCCTTGCCTTTGGTGATTCAATGCCGCCACTTGGCTTCTGCTACTCCAAGGTCCATTTAAACCCATTGCATTTAATTCATCCAACTGAGCAGCAGCCTCTCCAAACCTTAGGTTTGATACAACAGGGCAATAACAAAATTCTTCAAATGTGCTGAGTCTCCAATCAAATAAACTCTTGATACCTTTTCTTAAAAACTGTGTTTCAATATTTAACCTAGAATCTCTGTTCAATGGACCCATATTAATAAACTCAGTCTGCTCCAATTGTATGTTCCTAAATCATTATCCCACACCCTTAAAATCCATTGTTATACATATTCCCAAGACTCCTGCTTCAATGAATTAGCAAACTCATTAAGATTTTTTTCAGTGGTGCAACACATCGCATGGACCACAATTTCTATTTCACCCCTAGGGACTTGCTTAACCTTGAGTTATAGGTCTAGAGGCAATGATAGGTGTTTCCTGAGGGATGGCAGCATTGCCATGTCTGCCATCTCCTTGAGGGAAAGTCATCACCTGTTTTACCGATGAGGCAGAATAAATTCTATTAGGAAAAGGCAAAGAGGACAATACTGCAGGGGTTGGCAGCAGAGGCATATCCTCTGCTAAGGGTGTATAACTTGACTCTGCTGAAGTTTGGATTACATGCCCTATGTACAGTGCACCAGTTATCAAAGTTGGATGCCAATTATCACCAGACTATCTTGACCCACCATCTCTTCAAGTAATGACACAGAGACTTTTTATTATATGAAAGCTTGGCCTCAGCTTAGGTTTGTTCCTAACTTAAATTAATCCATTTATATTAATCTATGTTCTACCATGTGGTTTGTTGCCTCTTCTCAGTCCTGACATCTTGTTTCTTCCTTCACATCTGGTTGGTGAATCCCCTGCCTCAGATTCTTTCCCAGAGTTCCTATCTCTTGTGGAAGTCTCATCGTTCCTCTCCTGCCTCTGTAACAGAAAATTTTTATTTAAAACACTTATATTTATTAATAATTAACAAAATAATTAACAAACAACCTAGGATATTTAATATTTATAAGCTAATACCTATAAATACTTAATACCTAAGAACAGCTAACCAATATTATTTTAATTTTCTTGAAAGGATATTAAAATTCTCTAATAATCTAAATTTTTCAGGTCCATGTGGGCATCTTGGTTAGCAGTGTGGCTCTGGCAATCACAGCAAAATTATCTTCAGCTAGGCTCAGCTTCCTCTGGACCTAGCTTTGCAGATTCCTGTGGTCATTTCACAGTCTCCTCAGCCGATGCATGCTTCACGGGCCAGGCTTTAAGGCCTATAACAGTTCCCTGGCTTCCTCAACAGGGATTTATCTACACAGTCTCCTTAGAGATGTAGGGTCTATCTTTGAGGTAGCCTCACAGTGGCTTTGCTCCTATCGCCGTGGCATCCACCAGTCCCAACTTTCTATGGTCTCCTCCTCACAGTTGCTTAGCTCCTTCTACTGTGGTGTCCTGGACCTTCAGATTATCAGTGGTTGCCCAGAACTATGTGCTGCCAGGTGCCTGGCTGATCTGCATGCCCTTAGAGAGTCCTTACTAATTCTAACCCACTACATGCCTCAAATATTGGCTGTTCAGATCTTTATTAAACCAATCAGAAGGTGTTGGAGGGAGTGTTTACAAAATATGATTCAGCCATAAGAAAAATAATAACAATGTCTAGCATGTAATCAGATCTCTGCCTATACAGAAATTAGCATCTTACTGATAAAAAGACAACCTTTACACAGTGCACAAGAGATTATCCTAACAAGAGTCAGGAAGATCTGGGCCCAGAATCCTCCCACACCTCACCAGCACAAGTCACAGAATCCCATCTATTTCCAATTGGTATCTTACCTCAACTGCTGGCATTCTACAAGGCTAGCAATTAAATTTGGGTTGTAACTCAGCTAATAGTACAATGAGGGCTTTGGTTTTGTTTTCTGCAACTTGAGCTCTCAGGCTGCAAGGAAAAAGATTTTCTTCCATTGCATACTTAGGAACCTTTAGATTGTTTATGCACATCTGGAACCAGTCAATTTCTTCCATTGCCTACTTAGGAACCTTTAGACTGTTTATGCACATCTGGAACCAGTCAAT